>ML778359.1:539375-557786 GCA_009831015.1 Picea engelmannii
GTGAATGCCTCCTTGAAGCTTGAGGTGATGATATAATATTTCTTCTTGAAGGATGAGAACTTGGCTCTACAAGTTGACCTTCTCCTCTTGTGAGTTTCAACCTTGTGAGCATCAGAAAACAAAACACTTGCAAATAATCAAGTATTCAAAAACCTAAGCTCTGATACCAACTTGATTTGAAAATGATAAAGACTTGTATTCTTGAAAATATTTGCAAGTTTTAATTCAAGTGTTCTTATGCAAATGGATCAATTTTGCAAACACAAATTTTATAGAAATTACATATTCAAGATGCATATAAACAACAATGAATAGAAGTGAACAGAAAACACATAACACAACAAATGATAAAGGAGTTCACCCCTCTCTTGGGCTACATCTCCTGGTCCAGCTTCCAATGGATCTTTTGTATTATTTTCTCAAAGTGCTAAAATATGTGCTTTAAAATGCTCAAAATTCCAAATAGATGGCTCCAATGGCTTCAGAACGTCTAAAAACCCCTAGCTGGGATTTTTCGGCACCTCGTTTGGCTAAAAATTGAAGAAGATAGGATTCCTGGAAGTTCCCCTTCAAACTTACTGTCTTTGGATCGCCAAAATGCACCTCTATCTCCTCAGCCTAGCCCCGACGTGCATATTTGTGTTAAAACTTAGCACCGGGCGCAACCGAAAAATGGTGCGAACTGTAGGACGGTTAGGGCGCACCGAGCCCCTAACCACCAAGTCATTGGGCATGTGGCCTACCATACGACCGCGCGCACATACAAAAGGGGGCCAAGTCCCAAGTCAAATGATATAGCGACAAGTGTCAGCGCGGTTTTATAACCGTTGGTAATAAAACTCCCGCGCAATGTATTGACCACCGGTCGTATGTGTTATGGGCTGTATGGACCACTGGTTATATGTGTTATGGCTCTGTTTGAACTACGCGCGCGGGTATATATATATATATATATAGATAGATATGGACGGGGGCTAGGGCTTAGCCCCAGCCCTGTCCGCGCTCAATCCAAAACACATTGCAATTCAAATAATAAAAAAACTATATAGTGGTAAGAACCACTACAGTGGTGCGCTGGTTGGGCGGCCCTTCCTAAGGCCATACCCCTGCCTGGAGGTCGTGGGGTCGATTCCTACCAACTACACAAGTTTTAACCAATGTCCAGATGACACGTGGTGACCCTTGTTTGGGCCACGTGTCACCAATCCATTCACCACCATGCCACATGTCAAGAAACGATTCGTTGTCTAACTGCCAACCAACACCTGCCACGTGTCGTATGACCCTGCCAACTAAGCCATGCCACGTGTCGTACAGCTCTGCCAACTCAACCCTTCCACGTGTCGTACGACTCTTCCACGTCATCATCCGTACAGACTGTACAGTCAACACATTTTTTTTGCATGTTTGACGATTTGAACAGAATGTGATATCTCTCTTATCCGATGTTCGTTTGAACCCAAACGAGTTGCAGTTGGTTTGTGACGATGAGGCCTACGTACCCGTTCGATTTGAAGCGATTCCGAGCACTTTGAATTTTGAGAAAAATTTGATCCCCTAGATCATTGTGCCACTGTGTCCTCCTTTATGCCACTGTATATCATCATCAACTACTAGCTCCCTCTGAATCAAACTATAACTTGTATGAGAAGTTGTATCCTCCTGTCCACTCACCCTGCTACTATCAATTGCACTTGGATCCCATACAGATCTGTCCAGACACGTTATAAGGACGTTCCACAGAGGCACCCTGGCAGAGCCTTACCTAGGGGGGTTCTTCCCTCTCCACTAGAATGTTGGCCTTGGAAGGCCCATGACGTCACCCAAGATTCCCATGACGTCATCCAACATTATGGACATTTTGGGGAGGCAGTTATGGCAGTTGTGGCAGCTTGGAGAGGCCCAAGGAGGGCTAACGTTTTTCTCCAGGAGGCCAATGTTTCCCTAAAAAGGGCTAATGTCACCCTAGAAAGGGAATTTCGTCTTTACTTTTCCTTGATTAGGGTTTAATTTATGACATTTAATGTAAAACAATATTATTTGGTATTTTGGCCTTGTCATCTTTCTGGTGACGTAAATTTTATTAGGGTCACTTGGTATTGTATAAGTAGAGAGCTAAAACTCTCATTTGAAAGATCATCTTTCACTCACTCTTGGTGAGGTATGAAATTTGCGCCCTCCTTTAGGGTTTTTGGCTGAAATTTTGATGCACACTTGTTGAAGGAGGCTTCTTCTTGGCTATTTTGGCATTTTCTTGGTGGAAGGTTTACAACTAGGGTTTAGCTATATGAAATCTTGGTCGATGTAAGTGAATTTATGCAATCCTTCTTTATTGAATGGTTATGGTATCTTTTACTTGCATTTTGTTATTATAATTAGTTGGATTAAACCCTAGGGGACAAGCACATGTTGGTATCCTTGTTTCATGTCCCTACTAATTTATGCTATGAGCCATTTATTTTGCTAAAGATTGATGTTAGAGCCTTGCCATAGCAACACTCTACCTTTTACTCTTCAAACTATCCATTTTTATCTTGCCATTGAGCTAAAGAAGGAGGAACAGACACTAAGGCCTAGGGTTTCTACACCTTAGTGAGCCATTTTCCCCTAGGGTTTGATTGATGAAGCCTTGCCTTAGCAACACTTCATCAAAAACTCAGAAAACCGCAGAAAACCTCAGATCAAAAACTCGGATAGAAAAGAGTGTGAATGAGTTGAGTGAGGATAGGTCTCTTTAATTTACAGTTTTGGTAGGTAGGTTAGGGATAGCTCATTAGACTTAAATTTAGGGTTAGGTTTAAACCCTAACAATTAAACAAATAATATTTTATAATATAAAATACTAAATGTTAAATTACAAAAGTCAACAATGAAGATAACAAGTCAAGGAGAGGGGTATAAAAAAAAGGCAACTAGCTTTCTTTAGGAAGAAGAAATAAACTGAACCAACACCCAAACAACAATTAAAGGGGGGCGTAACTCAAACTAGGGGTTACAAAACAATAAGACAAAGTCAACAGGTAAGTTCTTCTTAAATGACAAAATGTCCACATGAGTCTCATGATATAACTTATAAGCTTTTATCATCCCAACATACTAAGAAGGTCAATGATGTGATCATGCCCTTTTTCTTAATTGCTCCTAGGTTTCATGGATCATCCCGGGAGAGAAGACGGTCACACATTATCTCGGCTTGGTACTTAACCAAGAAACAACCTGGTCCCAGACCACAATACCCCAGAACACATCTGGGGGCCCTAGATCACAACTAGGGTCTTATCCACCAAGGTACACAACCAAGGATCAATCCAAGCACCAAGAAAGGATTCCCTGGAACACATCCAAAGGCCCTAGAACACATCTAGGGACTTATACCATCAAACTGATTGGTACTTGACCAAGAACCCCAACAACACACCGGGGGCCCAACTAGGGTCTTTTTCCATGGCTCTAACTGCTTGGTCCCAAACCAAGAACCCCAAGAGTGTACTAGGGGCCCTACATCACAACTAGGGTCTTTTCCATCCTCCCGGATAATGGCTCTTGCATATGCATTAATTTTAATAGAGGGAATGTTGAATAATATTATATTATATTATATCTATTAATTAGGCCCTATTGTGCCGTAGTAAAATTCAACCCTATTGTGCCTTTACAGTTAATTGTAAATTAAGAGGATAAAGTGACAGGTCGGCCCATACCTAATTATAGACTGACCAGACCACTATTTATAAGAGAGATCAGTGCCTCATTTGGAAACATACACACATAGCTCTGCGGTGTGCAAGTCTTGGAGGAGAAGTTGTTGCAACTAGGGGTGAATTCAAGGAGGGTATCTGGTCTATCTCTTGGTATTTCTTGGTCAAGTGGCGCGCTACTCTTCCGAGTGAAGGAGTAAAGGAGGATCTTTTGTTCGATCTTTGGTCTATCTATATTGAGGAAGTTTTGTTGGGTTTTCTTCCCCACGATGGTTTCCCAGTATAATCTGTGTGTCTCTATTGTTTCCGTGATTGCTTCTCTTTCGGTGATCTTATCTATACAACTGATGTGCTAAATGATTGTAATAATAAGAAGAACCACAATTGCAAGATGTATAAGTAAAAACTTCAACATAAGAAGGCTGAAATCATTGTTTGACACTTTGGATCTTATTCCACTTGTTAAGTGTTGTATTTTAATAATTTATTGGCAATTTTTTAGCGTTGATCTCTTGTTGTTGTTACAAATGTACCTTGTTGATATAAACTGTTAAATCATTGCAAGATTTATTGCAAGAACCCTCCTTCATTCATAGCTAGTGTTTTGGGGATTTATTTCTCTTCTTAGACTTGGTATTGATCATTGAATGTATTAGAACACTTCACACACACATACTATCTCAATTACCTTGCCTAAACCTCATTTTAACTCTCCTTGCCTTCCTAAACCTAGTCTATCTCATTGAGTGACCAGGATAGGGGGCCATAGACTTGCCTCTAGCTTGCTATAGGATCCCTTCAAGTCACAAGGGAAGCCCCCCTTGTGTTGGATATTCACCCAACACTAAAACAAGGGAAGTACTTGTCTAGGTGATAGTGACAACTACTTCCAATTGTTACACAAGATCAACATTATGTGAAATGCTTTGCACAAGTGCTAAATCCCATGATAACATGACCATCACTTTATGGACATTTTATGAGGGTGGTCCATCTTTGGACCATCATTTGACTAAATCATGGGATGTTGGCATACTTTGAGAAGGGCACACCTTTATCTATGCTCTATTGGACCACACGAGTGGTATTTGTTGATGTTCTGGTAGCTGCGGGAGGATCTTTCCCTCCTAGATGACCTTTCTTAGATGCGGAGAATATTTCGGAAGCAAGAGATCCATTTGACAGATGTTGAAATACCCTATAAGAGAAGTCGGCCCAGAAGAATATAAAGTATAATGAAAAGACACCTTCCCAGAAGAGAGCCTAGGTAGAAGGACAGGAAGACTATAAATAAGGAGGCACCTTACCTCATTTGTTGACTCACTCACACTCTCCCAGCTACACAAAAGCAAGGCGCAAGTTTGGAGGAGGTGACCCAGTAGTTGCAGCTGTACAGTTTATTCTTGCTCAGTCTTTTGGTATCTCTCTCTTGTGCGCTACTCCTTGAGGAGTTGCGCTACCTTTGTATGGTGTTGTTGCTGCGACTGGGGTGGAATTTCTGGTTAAGCTAGCACTTGTGCGAGGGTTTATTTGATTGGACTTGCTTTGTGAACGAAATCTATCTAAGAATGGTTGTTGGGTTTTCCCCCATTTGGGGTTTTCCCAGGATAAATCTCTTGTGTTCTTTTTTGTCTCTTGTTTATGTTGTTATTGCTCAGTACATGATATATATGTTAATGGTAATGAAGTAAAAGAACACTAGTAACATTATATCTCTGTAAATAAGGAAAATCCAACATGGTATTAGAGTTGGTTATCTTCAGAACAATTTGACCACTGGAAGGAAGATCGATACAATGACACCTTGCATCACCCTGCAGCTGCAATACCTTGTCAAGATTATTGAGCACTTTCCCAAGGACGTTGGGGATAATTCTTGTACAGAGCAGTGCACCCTACCCTAGCACAACCCTTGGAACCATAAATGTACAGATTGGTTAAGTTTGGGAAATTGAGGTTTTTCAGGGGCTAGGGTTTCTACCAATAAAAAATGTCTACCAGGATGAGAGTAGAAGACATATTGGATGGAGCAGATAACTTCAGGTCCTAGAAGCATAGAGTTCTCCTCATTCTAGAAGAGAATGATCTATTAGATCACATAATGAAAGATCTTCCAGACCCTGAAGATGAAGAAGCAAAAGCGAAGTTCAAGAAGAATGAGATCAAGGTGAAGAGGATATTGACAGATTCAATCAAGGATCACCTAATACCCAATGTACCAGAACTGAAGACACCAAAGGAGATGTTTGATGCCCTAACTAGACTTTATGAAAGTAAGAATACCAGTCGAAAGCTTACTCTAAGGCATCAACTCAGAAACGTGACAATGAACAAGTTAGAAACAATAGCCAACTATTTCATGAGGATCTCGCAGATCAAAGACCAGTTAGCAGGAATTGGAGATCCAGTAGAAGACGTTGAATTCGTGACTACTACACTCAATGGATTTCCCTCCTCTTGGGATCCATTTATTCAAGGGATTTTCACCATAAGCAAATTGCCCAAGTTCAACAAGCTATGCATAGATTTCTCTTAAGAGAAATCTTGGCTGATATCCAAGACACAAAAGACTAACGAGGATGAAAATAAAGCACTTGCTGCCCAAGTGAAGAAGAGAAAGAAAAGGGAAGAAGGCAGACCGAAGAAGTATAAGAGACCTCGTTACAAGAAGGATGCATCAAAGATCAGATGCTACAATTGCCATAAGTTGGGACATTATGCCTTTCAATGTCCATATAGAAATGAAAAGGAGAAGAAGAAACACCATGCACACGCAGTAGATGTCGAAGAGCACTCAAAGGCATCAAAGGATAACAGTCTTTACAACTTTATTATTTGCTATTGCTATCAAATGTTCAGGTACACCTGAATACTGTCGGTACGATTTCCATTAAGAAAATGCTCATTGTTAATGATATACTTGTCTGCAAGATGAAATTGATTTCCTCTAGAAGATGTTCTTGATTACTAACCATTCCATGCAGGTTACCATGGAAATGTTGATCTTGTCTCTTGTTTCGAGCAAGTCACAAGTGATGTCTCTAAGAAGGATCTATGATGACAGTTGCATGAGGAAACTATTTAGACAGTCTCAAGCCAAGACATAGAACTGTGTACATGAACGTACACACCCATGTGAAGTACAAGCCGAAGAAGAGTATCTCTTGTGGATATTGACTGTGAGGAGCAGAAGGCTCCAAAGATGACCGTACAGTTAATTTGACCACTCTTCAGATCATGAGGAAAAGTCAGCAGTGCTAGAAGGGCCTACCTAGAAAAGATGCAGTAAACAAGCATGTTCTCATACAAATACATGGCATTAATAAGCCATACTATGAAGAGAAGTAGATGAATCCACTAGTGGTGAGGCAGGCGACTCTGAGAAGGAGCTATGATGATGGTTGTAGGAGGTAACTATTTAGACAGTCTCTAGCCAAGACATAGAACTGTGTACATGAACGTACACACCCATGTGAAGTAGAAGACAAAGAATAGTATCTCTTATGGAGATTGACTGTGGGGAGAAGAATGCTCCAAAGAAGACCGTACAATTAATTTGACCACTCTTCAGATCATCAGGAAAAGTCAGAAGGGCCTACCTAGAAACGATTCAGTAAACAAGCATGTTCTCATATAGATACATGGCATTAATAAGACATACTATGAAGAGAAGTAGATGACTCCACTAGTGGTGAGACAGGGGGCCCCACCAAGTACCTGTTAAGGTTTAAGCTATTATTGAGTTTCTTTTATTTCATTAGATAACAATAACATAGATAGGATCACTGAGAAATACACAATCATAAGAGACACATAATTTATCCTGGGAAACCCTCATGGGGGAGAAAACCTAGCAAAAACTTCCTTAATATAGATAGCCAATACAATGCCAAGAGATAACTCAAACAAATACAAAAAGTCCTCTCCCAAGAATGTGCCTCTCTCTCTCTCTCTTCCTTCTTCTCCAACTGCAGCTCCAAACTTGCGCTCTGATCATCAAGTGAGTGAGTGAACAAATGAGGTGCTAGCCTCTCTTATTTATACAATCTAGCACGTGTGAACTGGGGTGTCTTTTCAATGGTCGGTCCAAGTTCTCATTCTGGGTGTTTATAACCACTTTAATATATTCTGTGGCTGACTTTTCATTTATCCCATTACAATTAGGGTTTGACCAATCTGCAAAAGGGGATTTGGTCATTTACAATAACTGACATGATCAATCCACAAAAGGGGATTGATATAATGAATAATACATTAATAATAAGTAGAATACTCTTTGCAGTTACAATATTTCAACACTCCCCCTTAACAAGAAAGGTATTCTACAACAGCATCAGGCAAGAGAGAGGGCAACATCATCAACAACATCTTGGAACACTGACTGGCATATCTATAAATCATCAGAAGTTTTTCTCATCATCATCGTTCACAACATGGAGTTGGAGTAGCATCACATCTTCTTTAGCATGAGGCTAAAGTAACATCATCATCTTCTTTAGCATGAGGCTAAAGTAACATCATCATTATCATCATCTTCAGCAAGAAGCTGAAGTGGCATCATCGTCATCTTCAACAAGAGACTGAAGTGGCATCATCATCATCACCATCTTCAACAAGAAGCTGAGGTGGCATCATCATCATCAAATTCAGCAAGAATATGAGGTGGCATCATCATCATAAACTGCATCAACATGGATTAGTATAACACTAATACATCATCATCATCATCAATAACAACACAAGGCTGATACAACATCAAAAGAAACAATGTCACAACACAAAGGTTGGAAAATCATCAACAACAACAACATCGTAGCACGAAGGCTTGAGCATCATCAACATTAGCACTAGGCTGAGAGTCTTCAGTACAAGGCTGGAAACACATCATCACAACACGAGGCTGGCACATCATCACAACATGAGGCTGGTTTGCCATCAGCACGAGGCTGGCATCACAGCACTTAAGATGGCACATCATCATAACACGAGGTTGGCATGTCATCAACACGAGGCTGGCATCACAGTATTTAAGCTGGCACATCATCACAACAATTTAGATGGAATCACAACAATTTAGATGGAATCACAACACAACAATTAAGCTGGAATCTCAACACAACAATTAAGCTAGAATCACAACACAACAATTAAGTTGGCGTCAACAATTAAGCTAGAATCTCAACACAACAATTAAACTGGCATCAACAATTAAGCTGAAATATCAACACAACAATTAAGATGGAAGCATAGCACTAGGATGGCATCACCACACATCAATTAAGATGGAAGCACAACACTAGGCTGGCATCACCACACAACAATTAAGGTGGAAGCACAACACTAGCCTGGCATCACCACACAACAGTTAAGCTGGAAGCACAACACTAGGTTGGCATCACCACACAACAATTAAGCTGGAAGCAGAGCACTAGGCTGACATTACCACACAACAATTAAGCTGGAAGCACAACACTAGGTTGGCATATCAACACAACACTAGTCCCCCTATCGAGGGAGGTCCTTTCGAACTATACCAAGCTTATCTCGAAAGTGCTCAAACTTTACATGAGATAGAGGCTTGGTCAACACATTGGCAACCTGTTCATCCGTGCTAACATATTGGAGCTTTATGGCTCCTCTCTACACCATGTCATGGATGTAATGGTATCAGATCTCTATGTGTTTCCACTTGTCATGAAATACATGATTCACTGTCATTTTTATGTAGCTCTGGCTATCACATAGGATTGTGTTTTCTTCCATCTCTAGGTCAAATAGACCAGTCAACAACTTATGAATCCATATGGCTTCACAACTGGCAGAACACACAGGAATGTATTCTACTTCCATTGTACTGAGAACAATGCTTGATTGCTTCCTACTCTACCATGATATCATGGCTGATCCCAAACTGAAACAACATCTTGAAGTGTTTTTCCTATCAAAGACACTTCCCGCCCAATTTGAATCAGTGCACCCACTCAGTCTGAAGTCATGATGTCCATCATAACTGAGACCACAATCTAATGTACCCTTAAGGTACCTCATCACATGTTTTGAAGCAAATAGGTGAACATGTCTGGGTTCTACCAAAAACTGACTCAAAGTGTTCATGGCAAAACAAATATCTGGTCTAGTGTTCGTCAGATACATCAACGATCCAATGATCTGTCTATACAACGTGGCATCAATCAATTAGGACAAAGTGTCGACCAAAATCTTCAGCTTCGTTTCCATGGGTGTATTCATGGACTTGCACTCCAACATATCAAATATCTTCAGGATTTCTATTGCATACTTCCCTTGATTAAGGAAGATTCTCTCTGGGCTCTGTCATACCTCAAGACCTAAGAAATAATGCATTAGGCCAAGGTCTTTCATCTCAAATTCTGCAGTGAGATTTTTCTTACATTTGGTGATGAGTTTTTCTTCTCCAGTTAAGAATAAGTCATCCACATACAGCAACAATATCATCGTCTCATCATTCATAACCTTGAAGTAGAGGTTAGAGTCATCTTTACTCTTGGTAAAGCCCAAGCTTGTCAGGAAACTGTCAATTCTTCCATATCAAGATCTAGGAGCTTTCTTCAACACGCACAGATCCTTCTTCAATTGGCAGACATGAGTCTTTCTGTTTTCAATCTTCAAATCAATTTTTCTCATTATATTGTACCAATCTAGTACACTTGCTCAGCTGCAACTCAATCTGCACAATCATGTGCTAGCTCTATGTGATTTCTATAGAGCACTATCTGTCTCACTGTCTGGGAGTATGTCCTCTACTCTCTCTATAATTGTTCCTTCTAGAACTGGGACTCTACACCTGCACCTTCTCTAAAGTTGAGAATGATTGCTCCATTCTCACTATGACTGCTTAAGTCTGGGAGTAACTCCTCTACTCCATCATGGCAACAACTTTATCTAAAATTGAGAGTGGCTCAATAACTGATACTGAAGATAGCTCTTCTTATTTCATGGAGGTAACTCTATCTTTCATTGTAGTCATGTCTCCATGACCCAACTAATGTACTGCAGCAGCTGCCACTCAATTTTTAAATATGGGGATTTCTCCCCCTGCGTCTCATGAATCATGGTTGTTCTGGTTGTCTTCATAAATACTTGAATTATTTCTTCAATAACTGGAGTAAGTGTCTCGTCATAGTATTCTCCCTCTTGCTAGGAGAATCCTCTTAGACACATATCAATCTTTGTACATCTACAATATGTTTGATTTGTATAGATCAATATTGGAAGTCAATACTGACTTCTCTTTTAGTCTCACGAAAGAATCCATATCCCATTCTTTCTGACTAGCTTTCTTCCTTGTTACTGAAACAAGGAAATCTTCCTAGGGGATTTCATATCTCCTAGAAAATTTTGAAGCTACGATATAGTCTTCTCACAACATTTGTCTTCCAGTCCTGGAAGTTGTCTCTTCATCTGATCATTTTTTAGATTAGGCTTACTCTTGATTTCTTTCGAGTCTGCAAGGACTTCATCATCTCTTATAGGGTATACTTGATGTTGAATACCAAGTCTAAATAAGCAAGACAGAGCTAGGCTTCCAACAAGTCATGCTTCCCGTCAAGCTGGCTTCATTAACCTTTGAACAAGTCCACTGTGAGTCTTGATCTAATGTTCGTTCATCTTTGGAGCCTTCTGCTCCTTGCAATCATTCTTCATATGAGATACTCTGAATCTCAAGAGATAGCTTCTTCATATTCTTTGGTACATGAGTGTATATGGTCATATACATAGTCTACTTCATGTCTCATATAATATGTTTCCTTTAGCAACCTTCACTATAACTTCCTTAGGGTTATCACTTGTGACCTGAAACAAGGTCAACAAAACAAGAAAAATACCCTTTTGATAATAGTAAATAAAACAATAGCATGAACCATCATCACAATAGCTCCTTTAGAGATATCACTTGTGACCTGTCTGAGGCAAATATCAAGAGTAATAAATACAATATGAAATGAGGTCAACACTCTTATAGTGTTGTGATCAAACATTCCTCCATGGCAACTTGGAACTAACACAAGAGGTTTCTCCTAGAGGAGATGTTAGTTGTATGATTACATTAATCATTTATCTCAATATGTTACCAAGTATAATACTTATCAAGGAATGTTATCTCGACTATAGTGTTTACTTGTAAAGGGGTAGTCATCAACTTGTTAAGTACAACTTTGAATCTTATCAAATTAATTAATCAAACCTGGAACCTGGAGCCTTGTCCTGAAGAATGAGTGTGCTACTTTTCTTCCAAGTCTCCTTCACTCAAGGTGACAAGTGCTTTTTTCAACCTATCTTTTGTACTAAGACAATATGATATCTTGACAGAAGTTTGGGTTAGAGGATAAACTCTATGATCTCAAATTTTAATCCATCTAATACCTTGACTCAGATTTTGACCAAGGGTTAGAATGATGGTCATAGCTACAACATGTAACACTGATCAAAATAATGTCATAACAAATAGATGAATATCAGAATAATCACACTTGGGTTGCATTATTCCTCTGAATGTGTTGGATCTTGAGATCCTTCTGGATCTATGGCAAGAGGTCCCTTCTCCTACAAATACCCTTTAAAACTTAATCGTTTAAACATGTGTGAGTAGTTACCTCTGACGACATTTGCAGGTAGTGGCACCATCTGGTAGAAACGATAATGTTCACCAACTCTTAAAAACTTCAAGGGTGACTGCAATTGGTACTACGGCTAATACTTCAACTAACACTGCAATTGGTTCTAAGACTGCAACTGCAACTTAGGGTTTTATGAGGAAACCCTAATTTTTCAAACTTCAAATTTTGAAATTCTAATGCAGGGGATAGATGCACTCAGCTGAGGCGAGTAAGATGGTGCAGTCAAATTTTTGAAAATCCAAATTTTTCCTCCTCAAACTTGATCAACGGATTTATGGACTAGTGCTTCTGGTTTTTTGGTACTTCTAGTACTCTGGTTTTCTGGTAATTCTGGTACTTTGTGAAAACTAGGGTTTCACTTTTCGAGAGATCTAGCCACTGAAAATTTGCGCTGAGGATGCCAAAGTGGTCCTTGAGGAAGGGCACACTTTTCTAGATGGTTTTGGGGCTGAAATACTTCTTCAATAAAAAGCCCTAATTTACATGTACGACAATAGTGACATTTTTCACTTTCTCTTGTGAAAGATGCTCTCTTCAGCTTAGCTTTGATTCCATGTTAAGGTTTAATATATTATTGAGTTTCTTTTATTTCATTAGATAGCAATAACATAAATAGGATCATTGAGAAATACACAATCAAAAGAGACACATCATTTATCCTGGGAAACCCTCATGGGGAGAAAACTCAGCAAAAACTTCCTTAATATAGATAGCCAATACAATGCCAAGAGATAACTCAAACAAATACAGAAAGTCCTCTCCCAGGAATACACCTCTTTCTCTCTCTTCCTTCTTCTCCAACTACAACTCCAAACTTGCGCTTTGATCATCAAGTGAGTGAGTGAACAAATGAGGCGCTAGCCTCTCTTATTTATACAATCTGACACGTGTGAACTAGGGTGTCTTTTCACTGGAAGGGTTGACTTCTCATTCTGGGTGGTTATAACCACTTTAATGTATTCTGGGTGGTTATAACCACTTTAATATATTCTGGGGCCAACTTTTCATTTAGCCCATTACAATTAGGGTTTGACCAATCCACAAAAGGGGATATGGTCATTTACAATACCTTACATGATCAATCCACAAAAGGATCTAGATTTCAGAGGGATTTGGTCATTTACAATACCTGACATGATGTATTATTATTGAATAATACATCAATAATAATTAGAATACTCTTTGCAGTTACAATATTTCAATAGTACTAGCTCAAAAGGAGATAGATTTTAGAGGGAGTCAACCCTTAGGATCCAGTAGGGAGGAGAAACCTCCCAGTATAGTCCATAGGAGATCAGAATTTAGAAGAAGTCAACAGATGCAGCACAAGCAGGTGGCTCTGAAGATCATATAGATTCAGAGGGGGAGAGAGACGTCTTCCAAGACTTGAGGAGGCTAGATCATAGCTTCAGAGGCTTCTAGGAGACGTGAGATCTCTTGGGAGGATTCCCTTGTCTCAATAGACCTTGTTGCAGTGATAGGAGGAAGCCAATTAGAAGGACTAGGATATAGATTTTGCCTCAGTTCCATAAACCACACATGTTTCCCAGTTATGTGGCATTGATAAGCAACATCATTGATTTAGAGCCTTCCACCATTGAAGAAGTTGTTGAGAAGTAGGAAAGGAAGGATGCCATGATGGAGGAGTATCAGTCCATCATGAAGAATGATGTTTGGGAGGTGGTTCTAAGACTAGAAGGGAAGTCAATAGTGACTTCCAAGTTGATCTACAAGATCAAGCGTGCTGAAGACAGAAGCATGAAGTGATATTTGTCGCTAGAAGATTCTTCCAGTAAGAGGGAGAAGACTATGATGAAGCTTTTTATCCTGTAGCAAAATACACTTCCATTAGATCAATCATTGCGATTGCTTCCGCAATGGGATGGAAATTACTCCAGATGGATGTCAAGACTATTAGAATATAATGGATGTGCTCATTTAACCATAGAAATATAGCAATATTGTCACCCAACCATAGGCCGAAGCCACCCCCGATCACTTTAACCTTGACAGAGAATGATTCCGGAAGCAAACCCTAGGCTTAATAGCCAAAAAAAGGTGGCATACCTCTCTCCAAGGATAGCACACTAAGCAAGAATAACATAAACCGATCAGAGAGTCCAACCCAGAAAATCGAAAATGCAAATTGCAGAACTGCCGGTAGCAACTGCTCCCAGGACTTGCGCACAAATTGGCCAATTTTGGTGTGCACAAGTGTACTTCTGCAGTTATGAGAATACTGGCCAAAATGAAGACTGGCCTCCTATATTTCTACTGTTTCTGCCAGACTGCCTGGGCCGACTTCTCATTCTGGGTGCTACTTACTTAGTATATAACATTTCCTTTTAGCCGAATTCTTCTCTTGGAGGATAATAACCTAATACAAATCATTCTCTTGAGCCGACTTATCTTCTAGAGTTATTAGCCAACTAATTAGGGTTTCTTCTTGCTTCTCAGAATATTCTATTCTCATCAGGGTTACATGTGGAGGTAAATACCTCCCGCAGCTACCATAATATCAACACTCCCTCCTAGCTAGGGAGGTATTTGAAGGCAATGGTCTTGAGCACAAACATACCATTGAATCGGTAGCATCATCATAGCCACATAAGCTATCTCATGATCAAATTACGAGCACCATCATCACTATTAGTGTCATCTAACAATATCAACTGCATCATCTTCTGAAACCATACTCCATCTGAGTAATCATACATGATGTTGAATAAGTCACTCACTCCAAGGAGTGATACAAGGACCATTCTTCTAATCCAGGCATATTTCCTAGAAGAATAGATGTTATGGACCATTTTCTGTCTGGAGAATCTCCGTGCATCAGTACACTGATCATCCATCTAGTTGATGATCATTTTCAACACAACTGATAGTCTACAAGGCAATCGAAACAATGTCATTCAATAGAACACAATTGTGTCTATCCATAGTAGTACACAACTACAATCCAATGGTACACTACCACACCAAGTAACACACAACTACTTGATCAGTGACATATAATCCCAATCAGTGGAACACATCCACCACAATAGCATACATCTATTGTCCACAGACATACAATCTCCATGGCAATCATATCATCTGATATCAACCTGCACAAAAACATTATCATGATGTAACTGAGTCATCTGGGCCATTCTTCCACTCACATCTGTGAGATATGGAAAAGCATATACCCTCAGAGATTAAAACATCAATGATCGTCTATCTGGACTATTCTTCTTAAGCAAGGAAGAATAACTATCTTTATTTATGAGCCTGGACAATTCACCTATCTAGTCCATTCCTCTGGCACTAAACAAAGTGCAACCTGGAGAGAGTGAGTCTACCCTAGGGAATGCATGTCCCTGATTGTTGAACCTGGACCATTCACCTATATGGGCCATTCCTCCAGCACTAAATAAAGTGCAACCTGGAGAGAATGAATTTGCCCTAGGGAATGACTGTCCGGACCATTTCCTAAGGAAATGACTGTCCTTCACCAATCTCCAAAATGGACCATTCTTCAAAACTGCTCACAACTATGAGCTTCGAAGAATGACTGTCCAATGAGGCGGACTAGTCTTCTTGACCACTACTGAGAGTGACCGTCAAGAAGAAAGATTGTCCTAGACCATTCCCCCACACTGGCCACAAGGGGAATCGTTGCCTATGGTACATCAACAATCCATCGAACCATTTTCATTACGAAAATGACCGTTCGATCTGGACCATTTTTTGAAATGAAAAATGCCTATCTGTTAGAAATCTCAAACCAATTTCCGAACTCGAAAGGAACTTCTCATCTTGGACCATTTTTTGAACTAAAAATGACTATCCATAAATCAATAACACATTAGTGCTCCCTCCCAACCTGGGAGTCATATCTTCCCTTTTCAATAAGGAATCCATCTCCATGAGCTCCAGCTTGTTTCTTGAGTACACAAACTCTTTCATCTTGGACAGAGGCTTTACCAAAATATTTGCTTATCTTCTCATATGTGGAGATATATTATAGAACCACTTCTCCTTTTTGGACCTCACCACGAAGAATGTAATGCTTGATCTCAATGTACTTTGGTCTTTCTGGAACACTGGTTTTCTCTGAAGGCTTCATATAGCTCTGATCATTATAGTATATCATAGTTGGATTCAACTCTTTTGTTTCCCGCTAGCTCATAACATTGTGGCAAGAGTCAAACTGGAACATATCCAAGTGGCACTTCTTTTGTCATCATGAGAGTTTGTCATGGATTAGCAATCCATCATCCTGGACTTTTGAGTAACCATTCTAATATAATATCTCTGTTATAGAAAGTTTTTAACCACACTTCTGCTGTGCATTGGAGGCTCTTCACCAAGTTGTTTGAATCCTTACAATATCTTCTTCCATCTGCATACAAGAGTCTCTTTCTGGTATACTTCAAAACCTTGAGGTTGCTCTACATACGATTCTTTGTTCAATTACTCTATTGAGGAGAACAGTCCTTACATTCATCTGATGTGAACTCCAACCCATGGATATTGTAGGAGATATAATGGCTTAAGTATCTCTGGTTACTGGAACAAAGCTATCATCATGGTATTCTCCCTCCCTCTGAGAGAACCTTTAGTTATGGATCTCACAATGCTTTCATTCATAAGTCTCTCATACATTGTTCCTTATCATAACTTCTATTTCTTCTGCTTGATTTCTTTTAGAGGGTTCAGACCAAGTTGGTAGTCTTGTGGTTCTTGATATAATGACTGATTGTTCTGGATTTTCTTTCTCTCTTGGAATGTTCATGTTCTTCCTCATTTTTCTCTTTAGCTCTTGGGTCTATGGAGTTTTCTGTAGATTCCATGCCCTGAAGATTCCAACTTCTTTCTCTCATCATAGGATCATGGATGTGGATGGACAACCAGGGATACTTTAAGGATTCTTTTCGAAGAAGACTTCTTCTAAAGTCAAACTGAACATATACTGCTTTTCATGGTTGCAACCATGGATAGATACTTCATCAACTTCAATGGATCACATTATTTAGGATTAGCTCCCTCCTAATCCTTGCTTCATGCATTTTCTTCTTTTGGAATTATGTAATTGTCTCCCTCCATATAAGAGAGTCAATGCTTCTGTCTGCATCCTTATTGCCTTCTACAAAGTGTCACAAGTGTTTTTCCAATTTCCTCTTAATTGCTGACTTCTTTCTGTTTTTACTTCTTCTAGGTTTCATGTTTGATTCTGTTTTCGACTTATATTGCAACTGTTACTTATGTAATAGCTTCCACATGAATTGTTACCAGGGGTTGTTGATGTACTTCATCCTTTCATGTGTATTTCCTGACTTGTAGTCATCGTGATAGCAATCCTTCTCTTGTTGTTCTTCCAAGGTATAGTTTCTCTCTGAACATATTATCTTCTAAGAAATAGATATGCAAGATATGTACAGAAACTATGTAAACATGGTATGTACAAGAATTATGAAGAATATTGTTACCTTGTCTTAGAAGAAGAAGTATGTTTTGTCCTACTTTACCTTCTTTGAGGATTCCCTTTCTTCGAAAACTGATGCTTCCTGTGTTTCCTTCCTTTTCTTTAACTCGGGACAATGATTCTTGTAGTGACCATATTTTCGACAATTGAAGCATTGTATTTGTTGAAATAATGTAACTGCAAAGTGTATTCTTATTATTATTTGATATATTATTCATTGGATCAATCCCCATTGTGGATTTATCATGTCAGCTATTGTAAAAGGACCAAATCTCATTTTGCAGATTGGTCATAATATAATTGTAATAGGCAAAAGAAGAATCCGGCCCCAGAATATATCAAAGAGGCCCCAAAATATAATAAAAGTGGTTATAACCACCCAGGAGAAGAAGTCGGCCCTACCAGTGAAAGGACACTCACACACGTGCCAGTCTTGTATAAATAAGGAGGTTAGCGCCTCACTTAGACACACACTCACTCGTTCATTGAGAGACAAGTTTCGGAGCTGCAGTTGGAGAAGAGAGAGAGAGAGAGAGAGAGAGAGAGAGAGAGAGAGAGAGAGAGAGAGAGAGAGAGAGAGAGA
>ML778359.1:557836-597433 GCA_009831015.1 Picea engelmannii
AGAGAGAGAGAGAGAGAGAGAGAGACATCTTTAGGAGAGGACTTTCTGTATTTGTTTGAGTTATCTCTTCGCATTGTATTGGCTATCTATAATAAGGAAGTTTTGTTGGGTTTTCTTCCCCATGAGGGTTTCCCAGGATAAATGATGTGTCTCCTGTGATTGTGTATTTCTCAGTGATCTTATGTTATGTTGTTGTTATTCATTGAAATAAAAATAACTATAATAATGGCTTAAACATTAACATGGTTTCAGAGCCAAGCTGAAGAGAGCATCTTTCACAAGAGAAAAGTGAAAAATGTCACTATTGTCGTACATGCAAATTAGGGCTTTTTGTTGGTGAAGTATTTCATCCCTAAAACCATCTAGAAAAGTGTGCCCTCCCTCAAGGATAATTTTGGCACCTTCGACGCACCTTTTTAGTGGCTAGATCTCCTGAAAAGTGAAACCCTAGTTTCACAAAGTACCAGAAGCACCAGAAAACCAGAGTACCAAAAGTACCAGAGGTACCATAAAACCAGAAGCACCAATCCAGAAATCCACAGATCAAGTTTGGAGGGGTAAAAGTTGGATTTTCTTAGATCTAAGCACACCAGGCTACTCGCCTTAGCCAAGTGCACCTCCTGGTAAGTTCAGAACCTGATTTTGAACACTTTAATTTTTGAGCATTTTCTCAGCTTCAAGTAGAAGATGTCTGCAAGCGTTAAGCTTGTTGACAAGCTAGAAGGTGTGGAAAATTTTCGTGCCTAGAAGTATAGAATTGGTCTCATTCTTGAAGAGAATGACCTGGCAAGATTCATCAAAGAAGAAGTAACGGAGCCCATCGATGCTGCAGAAAAGGAAAAGCACCAAAAGGACACAATCAGGGCCAAAAGAATCATTGCAGATTCAATCAAAGATCACCTGATTCTCTACGTGTCATCAAAGAATACTCTGAAAGAAATGTTTGATTCCATAAACAAACCATATGAAGGAAAGAACATAAACTGGAAGATGAATCTTATAACTCAACTCAATAATACAAGAATGTAGAAGGGAGAATCAATCCAAGAATATTTCTCTAGAATATCCCAATTCAAAGAACAACTAGAAGCAATCGGAGATACTATAGATGAAGATGAACTTGTAATGACAACCCTAAATGGTCTCACAAGACCTTGGGATGCATTCATCCAAACGATTTGTGCCAGAACAGAGAAACTAAAGTTTGATGGTCTATGGGAAGAATGCATTCAAGAAGAGACAAGAGTAGCTAATCGTGAAGCGTTACTAGAAAGATATGATGATCAAGCCCTAGCTACTCACACCAAAGGAGGAAGGAATAAGTCCTACTTCCAGAAAGAGACTTATAAAGAGTCTAAACCCCCAAACAAGGAAATTTCAGAAGAAAGGACAATGTAAGGAAATAGATTACTCATCTGTACAATGCTACCATTGTGACAAGATGGGACACATTGCGAAATTTTGTCCAGCTAAATGAGAAGAATACAAGAGAAAACATAAGAGGCACCATGCCCATGCAGTTGAAGATGAAGAGACAGCCGCAAAGATGATAAAAGAGCAGATCAAAGACCATGTCTTAATCTCGGCCCTCTCAGGATCAGTGACACCTAGGGAGGACACTTGGCTCATTGATAGTGGTGCATCAAAGCACATGACAGGTCAAAGAGACATTCTCTCTTGTATTTCAGAAAAGGAGTTTTCTCAGAAAGTGACACTTGGAGATGATTACTAATATCCCATCAAGGGAGTGGGAGAACCAAACTACAAACTGAATTCAGGGAATTCAATGAAGATGAAGGACGTACTCTATGTACCAGGTTTGACAAAGAACCTACTCTCCATTTCATCTTTAGAAAATAAAGGCTTCAGAGTTGCCTTTATAGATGGAGAAGTTCTTATGTGGGCTAAAGGAGAAACCATAAATGAAGCAATCATCATTGGAAGTGAAAAAAATGGCTTGTATAAGCTAAAGGGTCACTCAGAGGCTTCCATGACCCATGCCATTGAAAACTCATGTGAAATTTGGCATAGAAGATTAGCTCACATTAAATACAAGGAGCTACCATACATATGCAAAGCTGTCACAGGTTTACCAGAACTCAAGGTTGATCATGAAGGCATATGCAATGGATGTGCACAAGGGAAGAACATCAAGAACCCTTTTTTCGAAGAGAGACAACAAAGCAAAAGGAGTCCTAGAACTCATTCATTCAGATGTGTGTGGTCCAACGCTATCGTCCTCCATGAGTGGGTATGTATACTATGTATCATTCATTGATGATTATTCTCGTAAAACCTGGGTGTATTTTTTGAAATCTAAAGATGAAGTGTTCAGCAAGTTCAAGGAATTCAAAGCCTTGATAGAGAATCTTTCTGAAAGAAAGATCAAGACACTTAGGTCAGATAAGACACCAAGGGAAGTATGTAGTCGAAATCCTGAAGATATTCGACATGTTGGAGTGCAAGTCCATGAATACACACATGGAAGCGAAGCTAAAGCTGATGGTTGATACTTCGTCACAATTGATTGATGCCATGTTGTATAGACGGATCATTGGATCGTTGATGTGCCTGACAAACACCAGACAAGATATTTGTTTTGCTGTGAACACCTTGAGTCAATTTATGACAGAACCCAAACATGTTCACCTAGTGGTTGCAAAACATGTGATGAGGTACCTTAAGGGTACATTAGATTATGGTCTCAGTTATGATGGAGATCATGATTTCACATTGAGTGGGTACACTGATTCAGATTGGGCAGGAAGTGTTTCTGATAGAAAAAGCACTTCAGGATGTTGTTTCAGTTTGGGATCAACCATGATCTCGTGGTAGAGTATGAAGCAATCCAACATTGCTCTTAGCACAGTGGAAGCAGAATACATTGCTGCATGTTTTGCTAGCTGTGAAGCTATATGGCTTCGAAAGTTGTTGACCAGTCTATTTGACCTAGAGATGGAAGCAACCACGATCCTATGTGACAACCAGAGCTGCATAAAGATGACAAAGAATCATGTATTCCATGATAAGTCGAAGCACATAGAGATCCGATATCATTACATCTGTGACATGGTGCAGAGAGGAGCCACAAAACTCCAGTACGTTAGCACAGATGAATAGGTTGTTGATGCGTTGACCAAGCCTATATCTCATGTAAAGTTTGAGCACTTTCGAGATAAGCTTGGAATAGTCCGAAAGGACCTTCTTCGAAAGGGGGAGTAGTTGTTGTGATGAGACATCTCTTGCTTCCAGCTTCATTGTTGTGACGTAAAGAAAGAAGATGTGATGAGACTAGTACTATGCTTCTGGCTTGACAGCTGTGACGTAAATCTAGTCTAGTATCTTGCTTCCAACCTGATGGTTGTGATGTAAAGCAAGAAGATGTGATGAGACTAGTACTGTGCTTCCAGCTTGACAGCTGTGACGTAAAGCTAGTCTAGTATCTTTCTTCCAACCTGACGATTGTGACATAAAGCAAGATGATGAGATGAGACTAGTACTGTGCTTCTGGCTTAACAGATGTGATGTAAAGCCAGTCTAGTATCTTGCTTCCAGCTTGATTATTGTGATGTAAAGCAAGATGAGTACCTTGCTTCCAGCATGATTGTTGTGACATAAAGCAAGATGAGTATTGTGCTTCCAGCTTTATAGCTGTGACGTAAATCCAGTCCAGTATTATGATGAGTCAGCCTCGTGTTGTGATGATGATGTATTAGTTTTATACTAATCCATATTGGTGCAAATGATGATTGTGTTGCATGGAGCGCGCAAGACATCAACTTAGAGCGGCGATTGAGAAACAGTATGCTTCCTTTATTTCTATGTGGTATATTGTTAGTATGATTTATGCCTTCAATTCTGTATGATTAATCAAGTAAAGAATATGATAGTCTTAGCATTCTAGTTGATGACTAGAATTTCCCCATAGCCTTAGCTTGATGTTGATTGATTTCCCATGGCCTTTGATCCCTACATGTATTGATCGTCCCGAGGTTTATTGATTGCGATGATTGTGGTTTATTTTTGCCTTTGTCCCTATCTCATCACTCCGCACCTAAGCAGTCGACCAGGATCCTGATCTACGGTCGTCGCTTCGGTGTTAATAGACCTATGGATCTCAATGCCTTGATTTTTTGTGCGTGGGTGATGAACGAAGGATTTTTTTTCCAGTCGTCTACCCTTGTTGATTGTTTTTGGTTGATTGATGGTCTTTGCACCTTCTTGCGATTGATTACCTCTACGCTTTGTTCATCCTTTCTCCCTGCAAGCATTCAACCCCGAATTTCCTCTGCACTTCATTACATTGATGGAAAATTTCACGTTGCGATTTTTACTGTTCCATTGACTGCGAATTTACATTATTTTACTTGGCTTTGGGTGTAATATTTTGTGAAATTTTCATATGCATTTGACTGCGAATTACCATGTTATTGTCTTCATTTCACCCAACCCTTACCACAACTTGGAATGCATTGATTGGCACCGACTGGACTAACTGTGAATGGATAGCGTAGCCAATGTTTTTATTGTTTTTACATTTTGGACAGTGTAGTGAATGATTTAATGCCATAAATTTCTAACTGTTTACGCTTTCACCGTTTGTGGACAATGTAGTAAATGGTTGTATTGTTTATGCTGCCGATGAAGAAAACTTCTGATGATTTATAGATACGCCAGTCAGTGTTCCAAGATGATATTGATGATGTTGTCCTCTTGATGTTGTTGATGATAAAGGCCTCTCTCTCATCTGATGTTGATGTAGAATACCCTTCTTGTTAAGGGGGAGTGTTGAAATAATGTAACTACAAAGTGTATTCTTATTATTATTTGATATATTATTCATTGGATCAATCCCCATTATGGATTGATCATGTCGGCTATTGTAAAAGGACCAAATCCCCTTTTGCAGATTGGTCATAATATAATTGTTATAGGCAAAAGAAGAAGTTGGCCCCAGAATATATCAAAGAGGCCTCGGAATATAATAAAGGTGGTTATAACCACCCAGGAGAAGAAGTCAGCCCTGCTGTAATGTCCCCAAGGCCGAACCCTATTGTAAATCTTATATATGAAATGAATCGTAAATATGTTTTTATAGGCTGGTGAGCCAAGGTTGTATAAGCTAGTGAGATTATGTGATTGTTAGGCTAGAGAGCCTAAGTGTTGAAGGCCAAGAGCATGATTTTGTACATGTATCCATGCAGAACATTAATAAAAAAATATATAAACACCGCCGCGTGCAGGCCGACACGATGAATGAGTGATGGGGGACTAAGCTTCCACAGAGTGGGAAAGGGATTAGGGGCTGGAAGGTGGAAAAAGGGGCTAAGTGTGGAGCTTAGGGGCTTAAGTATTGGGAATAATATTTTAATATTATTCCAAAGAGACATGTGAAAATATATGTTTATATCCTAAGTTCTTTTGGAATGACATGTGACTTCCAAATGGAAGGAACACCTGCTGATGTAACGCATGCAGTTTCATGGGTGACGAGTGTCAACCCAAGTGCATGCAGTTAAAACTGCCAAATTGAGCCGTGAGGGGGTTCCTCCTCCATTGGACCCTCGACTGCCTGAGTGTGAACCTGTGCAACCTCTGCAAGAGATACCCCTTACATCCTTTGAAGGAGAATTCTATGTGTTGATTCTGGAAAGCGATGCATCCTCTGTCGGAGCAGAACGAGCCTGTGCATGGAGTCTCTGTTCCAAATCCATAACCATGAGAACATTACGTCATTGTTGAGTCTGTTTGGAAAGCCCATGTCTATTTTTCCCAGTGGACTGTTGTGGCCACGCAGTGCTGGACTGCACATAGCTTATTGGCCAGTGTAAGTCTGCGTCGAGCATGGGTGTAATCTCTCTCCAAGTGAGGGAGGTGATTGTTGTTGGAAGAGGCAGGTTGTCAGGCCTATGAGCAACTCTTTCCAGGTGAGAGAGTTTGATGGAAAGTGATTTCTTCGAGAGAGTGTCCAGCACTAGCTTCGGGCTCTGAGACTTCTTGATCCAGTCTGTTGTTGAGACCCAAAGAGGCAGGTGTAGCACCGATGGACTGTACTTGTGAAGGTGTATACTCCTGGGCAGAACATGCATGTGGGGAATGAGAGTCTGAGAGTAGTGGGCGTAAGATGGCATCCTGGGAAGAATCCTTCCAGTCATTCTGTGTTGATTTCCCTGTAACCTCAGCCTAGCCTAAGATTCCTTACCTTGGGGGTGGAGCTTAGTCCCAGCTCGGGGGTGACCCACTGCTGAGCTTGATGAGCAGTGGGGACTAAGGCTGGGAGGTTCGTGGAAGGCCTGCACCTGGTTGGTGGAATTACCACTATTTTCAAAGATAAGTACCAAATGATGTGTTAATTATGATTCATCATGTATGTGTATTTATAATTATCATGTATTCTACTGCGCATATGAATTAATGCTAATGCCATGTTTAGAATTATGTTAGAAGTAATTATGAGGCTTACTCTGAGTTTTAAATATGTTTCATTGCTTAAATGCATGTTGTTTATATAATTAAGTGTTACAGTATTGTTATTCCGTGAAGTACACAAAGTGGTGTTACAGTATGGTATCAGAGCCAAGGTTTTGACGCTGAGCCTGAATGGGCTGGATAAGTGGGCATTGGACCAGAAGTTTAGGTGGGAATCATGTTTGGAAGAACCAATTTTTGGACCTGTGAATGTTCCTGAGTGCCAAGGAGTCACTTGGTTGTGTTATAAAGCTCAGGGGGTGTAGCAGTGTTATGAAACCGCATCCGATGTGGTATCTAGCCACAGGGAGAGAGGACTCCACACCAGAAGTGTTGGAGCCATAGGATCTGTTTGGGGAAAAGGAGAACCCTCGTGACTGTCAGATCTGGAAAATGTGTGCAGGGTTTAAAAACCCTTTGGAGTTGCACAGGAACGTGGAAATCGCGATACGCGAAATCCCAAATTCGTCGGGACCATCCATCAGGGAAACACGTGGCTGCTGGATGATGTTTGGCACCCAGGAAACCAAAAGGGAAGAACCTTGTTTTCGTGAGTCATGAAATAACAAAACTTGAAATTTCAAAACGATCTACACAGTAGATCGTAAGAGAAGAACTTGACCATTAGATCGAGTGGAAGGGTAGACAGTAATTTCAGGATTTTGGCAAACGGGAATTCAAGATGTGTAGTTGCACAAACTTCGATGCCCGAAACCCTGAAACGCCAAAAAGATCTGCACCGTAGATCTGAGAAAAATCTAACCGTTGGATTTTTCCTTTTGAACAGACGTGGACACATGGGTTTACCACATGCCAGTAAGTCGAGGAGACAAGCGAGAGTGGTGGGACTCGATGACATCATCATAGGTGACGTGGACCCACCGAAGGGTGCCACTCGCCACTGTAGATGTGGAGACAGTTGTGCTATGTGGGCCCGGAGGATAAAGTAAATCGGAATTTCGGAAGTCGGAGGTTGGAAAGGAAAGCAAGTCTGGGAGTCTCAAGAACCAAAACCCCGAAACTCGAAGTCCTGAAGTCCCGAAATCTTCGGAGACGGAAGAACCATAGCAGATTTTAAGGGCGACAGTTGTGCTGTGGGCCCGAAGAGCAAGGAAACTGAATTTTTGGAATTCGGGGATTGAGGCGACAAAGATTGTGATTCGCTGCATCGTGACCTTCCGATTCATGAAATTTCGAAAAGATATGGACCGTTAAATCCAACTCATCGAGGATCGTTGGATCCCATACAAGAAACCGTGTATCAGATTTCGGGGATTGTAGCAACAAGAAGTTGGGAGTCACTGCATTATGAACTCTCGGGTACTGAAGACTCGAAACCTGAAAGCGAGTGTGAGAGCCTTGTGGACCAAAACCCTGAAGCCAGAAGTCCCGAAGTCCCGAAATTGTAGAACCGTCAAAGCTCAGAAAACTTTTTGAAGTCAAAACATTTTCTCACTCACGTTGATTTATGAATATTGTGATTTTGTAAGGGTTTAAGGCCCGACGAACTTCAGTTGACTACACGTTGTGTGTGCAGAGTTCAACGAGTGTCAGGATAGCCAAAAACTGACGCCGAGTATGGAATTGGAAGAGGTGCAGATTGCCTCTGAAACAAAGGATGAAAGGGTAGGAAGGAATGTCAACCTGGGAGTCGAAGGAACAAACTCTAATGGGCATGGAAAAGAGATGGATAAGGAAGGACATTTGATGAAACTCATCGAAAGATTGCAGAAAGATGCCCAAGGTCACCGAGCTAATAGTCGAAAGCTCATGAGGGTCAGGGATCAGCAGGGAGAATTCAACTTAAAAATGTTGAAGAGCCTGGAAAGAATAGAAAGGAAATTGGAAAAAGAGAGTGACACAAGAAGATCAAGAAGTTTCAAGACCTTTGAGAGGAGAAGAATATCGAGGAGTGGTAGTAGACATCATCGTCACTCCCCAAAGCATTATGGTAATGAAGCACACAGTAGTTCAAGCCCATCTCCTACCAGGAAACACAAGAAATCTGGGATGGATGAATTGAAAGGAGAGATGAACAAGATCACGCCTCCAATGTTTGATGGAGAACATAATAAGGAGGAAGATGTCGAAACATGGTTGCTTGGCATGAGGAAATATTTCCCAACTGCAGAATTATTCCTCTCATGTAGAAGGAATAATTGCGATGTATCAATTGAAAGGAAAAGAATCCATGTGGTGGGATCAGTTTGTGCAGGTGCAACACATTAGTGAGAAAGATATCACTTGGAAGGAGTTCAAGAGGTATTTTGAGAAGAAATACCTGACTAAAAGATACTATGACAGAAAGATGAAGGAGTTCTTCGAACTCAAGCTAGGCAGCATGACCATTGATGAATACAAACAAAATTTCTTGGAACTACTGAAGTATGTTCCATTTGTCAAAGATGAGGCTGTCAAGATTCAGAGGTATCTGAGTGGACTGCCACCTGCCATTGGTGACAAGATTCAATATGATGATCCTAAGACTATGGAAGAAACAATAAGAAGGGATAAATGCTTATATGAACAACAAAAAGAAAAACCTACCTTTCAGAAGGCTTGGGATGACCAGAGGAAGTTTAAGAAGGAACAGAGGCAGAAGGGAAACAAACCTCCCTTTTTTAGAAATAATCCTCAAGGAAATCCATCATTTACAAAGCCAAGATTGGTTGAAGTGGGGGAAAAAAGGCAGAGACAAACGCCCATTCAGTGTTGGGGCTGTAAAGGGAACCACAAATACAGAGATTGTCCCCATAAAAATGGCAAAGCAAGAACTATCCATAATGTTCAACAAGATGAAATAGTGGAGGACATGGACAACAAGATGCCAAGGATCTACATAGCCCTAGACAACAAACAAGCTGAATTTCAATTGCACATGATTGAAGTGGAAAGTACGATTGACAACCAACCCTTTATTATTTTAATTGATTCAGGGGCTAGCCATATTTATGTAGATCCTAGGGTGGTGGAATGTTTTCATTTATCAAGAAGCAAACATGAAAGGCCTTGGTTAGTAAAGTTTCCTACAGGAACCAAGAGGAAGGTCATTGAATTGGTTAAATCTTGTTCGGTAGACATGAATGGATTGAGCACTAAGGCTAAATTGAATATTCTGCGTTTAGGCTCTTATGACTGCTTAATTGGGATGGACTGGTTGGACCACCACCATGCCCTTCTGGAATGTTGTAACAAGAGATTTACATGCTTAGATGAGGAGGGAAATCGGAAAATAGTCCAAGGAATCCCTAGAACCGTGGCTATTAGAGAAATCTCATCCATGCAGTTGAAGAAGTGCTACAGGAAAGGCTGTCAATTATTTGCAGCTCATGTAGAAGAAGAATCCAGAGATAAAGTCGCAAATATTGGAGACCATGAAGTACTCACAGAGTTCAATGACATATTTCAGGAGGTACTTGAACTACCACCGAAGAGAGACATCGACTTTTCTATAAATTTGATGCCTGGAGTAGCCTCAGTGTCGAAAGCTCCTTATAGAACGAGTACACTAGAGCTGAAAGAGTTGCAATTGCATATTGAAGAGCTTCTGAAGAAGGGGTACATTCACCCAAGCGTGTCACCTTGGGGTGCCCCAACCCTGTTCGTGAAGAAGAAGGATGGAACGTTGAGGTTGTGCATTGATTTCCAACAGTTGAACAAGGTAACTGTAAAAAACAAGTATCCTCTGCCAAGGATCGATGATATTTTCGATCAGTTGAAAGGTGTGAAAATATTTTCGAAGATAGATCTCAGATCAGGATATCACCAGGTGAGAATAAAGGATGAGGACATCAGCAAGACCACCTTTAGAACAAGGTACGGTCATTACGAGTTCATAGTGGTGTCGTTTGGACTGTCAAACGCACATGTTGTTTTTATGTGCTTGATGAATGGTGTATTCATGAACTATTTAGACAAGTTTGTCATAGTCTTCCTGGATGACATCTTGGTGTATTCCAAGTCAGAGGAAGAGCATGAACAACACCTGAGGATGGTGCTGCAAGTGTTGAGAGAACACCAGCTGTATGCCAAGTTGAGAAAATGCTCATTTTATCAAAGACAGATCCATTACTTGGGGCATATTATTTCAGAAGAAGGGATCGCTGTGGATCATAAGAAGGTTGAGGCCATCTGAGAATGGTCAATGCCAAGGAATGTGACAGAAGTTAGATCCTTTATGGGTCTGGCGGGCTACTATAGAAGGTTTATAGCAGGGTTTTCAAATATAGCTCATCCTATCACTTCCTTGCAAAGGAAGGAGAAAAAGTTTTAGTGGACGGAAGAGTGTGAAGAAAGTTTCCAGCGACTGAAGTAGTTGTTGACCAGTGCTCCAATCCTGAGAATTGTAGATCCAAATATGGATTTCGTGGTGTGCACAGATGCGTGTAAGGAAGGGGTGGGAGGAGTTCTCAGCTAAGATGGATTTGTAATCTGTTATGAGTCCATGAAACTGAAAGAGCATGAAAAGAATTATGCCACTCACGATTTGGAGCTGGCAGCAATCGTTCACGCTCTGAGGAAGTGGAGACATTACCTCATGGGAAAAAAGATTTGAATTGAGGATAGACCACTACGATCTGAAATATTTATTTGATCAACTGACTTTAAACGCTAGACAAAGTAGGTGGTTGGAGTTGCTGTGCGAATATGACTTTGATATCAAGCATATCAAAGGGAAGGAAAACAAGGTGGTTGATGCACTCAGCAGAAAAGTGCATGAATTACATGCTACAGTTATTAGCATGTACAGGACTGATATCAGGGATAGAATTATGGAAGCTGCAAATATTGATTTGCAGTACAGAGACTTGGTAGTGAAGCTACAATAGCATGAGAAACCACAGAAAAAGGAAAGTTACACCTTGGAAGCTGATGGATTACTTCTGTATAAAAACAGAGTGTATGTACCCAATGTCCAAGAATTGAAGCTGGCAATTCTAAAAAAAATGCATAACATGACTTATGTTGGACACCCTGGATATCATAAGATTGTGGTAGCAGTCAAAAGCCATTATTTTTGACCGGGTATGAAGAGGGAGATCGTTGAATACATCGCTAGATGTATGGAGTGCCAGAAAGTTAAGGCTAAGCATAGGCACCCAGCAGGGTTGCTGCAGCCTTTACCCATTCCTGAGTGGAAGTGGGAAGTGGTGACGATGGATTTTATTACAGGATTGCCCAAAATGACCAAGCAACATGATTCGATCATGGTGGTGGTGGACAAGCTTACAAAAGCTGCCCATTTTATTCCACTGAAAACCACTCACAAGGCAACAAATGTTGCTGATATCTTCTTAAAGGAAGTGGCACGCTTGCACGAAATTCCTAAGACGATTGTGTCTGATAGAGACCTTAAATTCACCTTGAATTTCTGGAAAGCACTGTTCAAAGGATTCAGAACGAATCTGAATTTTAGTACAGCGTATCATCCCGAGTCTGATGGACAGATAGAGAGGGTGAACATAGTAATAGAAGACATGCTAAGAATGTACGTGATGGACAAACCATCAAGATGGGAAGACTACCTGCATTTGGTAGAATTCGCCTACAATAATGGGTATCATGCATCGTTAAAGATGAGCCCATTTGAAGCACTTTATGGAAGAAAATGCAACACTCCAGTGAGTTGGGATAATCCAGCTGACAGAGTAGTAGTTGGGCCAGATTTTCTCAAGGAGATGGAGGATCAAATGATAACAATTAAACAAAATTTGAAAACTGCCCAGGACAAGCAGAAAAGTTATGCTGATAAGAACAAAACCCACAGAGAATTCAAAGTGGGTGATCATGTTTTCCTGAAAGTGAAAACTAACAGGAGTTCCCTGAAGCTGGGAAGTTGCACCAAGTTGGCAGCAAGATACTGTGGGCTTTTTGAAATCCTAGAAAGAATTGGGCTAGTTGCATACATGCTTGCATTACCTGCATCTATCACTGTACATAATGTGTTTCATGTTTCACTACTTAAGAAATATATACCTGATACTAATCATGTTATCGACTGGAATGTGATTCAGGTGGAACCAGAAGGTGTCCTGCAAGTGCATTTTGTGCGCCTATTGGAGAGGAAAAGAAAATGGCTTTGGAATCAAGCCATAGAGCTTGTAAAGGTCCAGTGGACCTAGTACGGTCCTAAGGACATGACATGGGAGCATGAAGATGTCATGCGGGCAGAGTACCCACGTCTTTTTGAAAATTTTGAAAAGCTTGCAGATACAGTGTGAAGTTGCACTGAGGACAGTGCATAAATAAGGGGAGGGGGATTGTAATGTCCCCAAGGCCGAACCCTATTGTAAATCTTGTATATGAAATGAATCGTAAATATGTTTTTATAGGCTGGTGAGCCAAGGTTGTATAAGCTAGTGGGCTTATGTGATTGTTAGGCCAGAGAGCCTAAGTGTTGAAGGCCAAGAGCCTAATTTTGTACATGTATCCATGCAGAACATTAATAAAAAAATATATAAACACCGTCGCGTGTAGGCCGACACGATGAATGAGTGATGGGGGACTAAGCTTCCACAGAGTGGGCAAGGGATTAGGGGCTGGAAGGTGGAAAAATGGGCTAAGTGTGGAGCCTAGGGGCTTAAGTCTTGGGAATAATATTTTAATATTATTCCAAAGAGACATGTGAAAACATATGTTTTTATCCTAAGTTCTTTTGGAATGACATGTGACTTCCAAATGGAAGGAACGCCTACTAATGTAATGCATGCAGTTTCATGGGTGACGAGTGTCAACCCAAGTGCATGCAGTGAAAACTACCGAATTGAGCCGTGAGGGGTTTCCTCCTCCATTGGACCCTCGACTACCTGAGGGTGAACCCGTGCAACCTCTGCAAGAGATACCCCTTACATACTCTGAAGGAGAAGTATGTGTGTTGATTCTAGAAAGCGATGCATCCTCTGTCGGAGCAGATTGAGCTTGTGCGTGGAGTCTCTGTTCCAAATACATAACCGTGAGAACATTCGGTCATTGTTGAGTCTGTTTGGAAAGCTCGTGTCTGCTTTTCCCAGTGGACTGTTGTGGCCACGTAGTGTTGCACTGCGCATAGCTTATTGGCCAGTGTAAGTCCATGCTGAGCCTATGTGTAATCTCTCTCCAGGTGAGGGAGGTGATTGTTGTTGGAAGAGGCAGGTTGTCAGGCCTGTAAGCAACTCTTTCCAGTTGAGAGAGTTTGTTGGAAAGTGGCTTCTTCCAGAGAGTGTCCAGCACCAGCTTTGGGCTCTGAGACTTCCTGATCTGGCCTGTTGCCAAGACCCAGAGAGGGAGGTGTAGCACCGATGGACTGTACTTGTGAAGGTGTATACTCCCGAGCGAAATAGGCATGTGGGGAATGAGAGTCTAAGAGTAGTGGGCGTAAGATGGCATCCTAGGAAGAATCCTTCCAGTCATTCTATGTTGAGTTCCATGTAACCTCAGCCTAGCATAGGATTCCTTGCCTTGGGGTGGAGCTTAGCCCCATCTCGGGGGTGACCCACTGCTGAGCTTGATGAGCAGTGGGGACTAAGGCTGGGAGGTTCGTTGAAGGCCTGCACCTGGTTGGTGGAATTACCATTGTTTTCAAAGATAAGTACCAGATGATGTGTTAATTATGATTCTGCATGTCTGTGTATTTATAATTATCATGTATTCTGCTGTGCATATGAATTATTGCTAATGCCATGTTTAGAATTATGTTAGCAGTAATTTTGAGGCTTACTCTTAGTTTTAAATATGTTTCATTGCTTAAATGCATGTTGTTATATAATTAAGTGTTACAGTATTGTTATTCTACAAAGTACACTAAGTGGTGTTACACCTGCCAATGAAAGGACACTACCACACGTGCCAATCTTGTATAAATAAGGAGGCTAGTGCCTCACTTAGACAAACACTCACTTGTTCATTGAGAGACAAGTTTCAGAGTTGCAGTTGGAGAAGAGAGAGAGAGAGAGGCACATCTTTAGGAGAGGACTTTTTGTATTTGTTTGAGTTATCTCTTGGCATTGTATTGGCTATCTATAATAAGGAATTTTTGTTGGGTTTTCTTCCCCATGAGGGTCTTGATTTGGTTTCTTTCTGGAGCCAAACTTATTTTTATTCCTGAAATTCTTGAACCTTCCTATGAAGGCTTGATCATCGTATTTATTTTTGGGTTTCTTTTTTGTACTAATCCTTGATTCTTCTTGTGCACAACAAGTCCAAAGTTCTTCAAATGTAGGATACTCCTTCCTTGTGTTCATGCTTGCGACAAATGCATCTCATGTCTTGGGAAGACCATTGAGTACTATATTTACCAATTCCTTCTCTGAAATGATCTCTTCAATAGCTTGTAGTTGATATCTTAACTAAGAGAGCCTCACAAAGTATGATGTTATGCTGTCATCATTATTCATTTTCATGTCACGGAGCTCATTCTTCAGACTCATTACATGTCCATTGTTTCTAACTGAGAAGAGGTTTGTTAGGGCATCGTACATCTTCTTAGATGAGTCAATATGGGAGATGTAGGGTATCAAGTGATCTTTTATAGAGTCCACTATGATACTCATGGCATTGATGTCATTGTCTTTGAACTTCTCCATAACTGCAAGATTCTAAGGTTCCTTCTCTTTTCCTTCTTCGAACTGTGGTTCCACGATGTTTCCTTTCACGATATCCAACACTTTATTCTTGGCAAGGATGAGGTAAATCCTTGTCTTCCATTCTCTGTAGTTAGAAGCCCCTTCTAACTTGTTTTTTGACTTCATAGAATAAAGTCACAATTGCTTTGACTTGGTCAACCCTTGATTTTGACCAAAAACTCAAACTTGACATTTTAGCTTGTTGAGAGTACCAAGAGATGTGCTAGGCTAGGGCACACTAGTCTATATAGAAATTAGGTCAATCTCTTCACTTAAGGTGCCTCAACGAGATGGTTAGGGTTTCTTTGCTGAAACTGCAACTAAGCAAATCCTCCCAATCTAGCTTCCAACGGTTAGACTGTCCGAAGATAGTGTGTGCCCATAACCTGTTAGAATATAATGGATGTGTTTGTTTAACCATAGACAATATAGCAATATTGTCACCCAACCATAGGCCGAAGCCACCCATGAGCACCTTAACCTTGACAGAGAATGATTTCGGAAGCAAACCCTATGCTTAATAGCCAAACAAAGGTGGCGCAACTCTCTCCAAGGATAGCGCACCAAGAAACAATAACATAAACTAATCAGAGAGTCCAACCCAAAAAATCAAAAATGAAAATTGCAGAACTGCCAGCAGCAGCTGCTCCCAGGACTTACACACAAATTGGCCAACTACAGTGCACACAAGTGTACTTCTGCAATTATGAGACTACTGGCCAAAATGAAGATTGGCCTCCTATATTTATACTATTTCTGCCAGACTACCTAGGTTGACTTCTCATTCTGGGTGTTAATTACTTATTATATAACATTTCCTTTTAGCCGACTTCTTCTCTTGGAGGATAATAACCTAATACAAATCATTCTCTTGAGCCGACTTGTCTTCTAGGTTTATTAGACAACTAATTAGGGTTTCTCCTTGCTTCCCGAAATATTCTATTCTCGTCAAGGTTACACGTGGAGGTAAATACCTCCCGCAACTACCATAATATCAACAAAGACTACTTTCTTGAATGGTGTAATAGAGGAATAAGTGTACATAGAACAACCACAAGGCATCGTGATCCATGGGAAGGAGTCCCATGTGTGCATATTGAAGAAGGCCTTGTACAAAATAAAGCAAGCACCCAGGGTGTGGTATGCCAAGATAGATGGATATTTTATGAGCTTGGGATTTACCAAGAGTAAGACAAATCCTAACCTTTACTATAAGGTTGAGGATGTATGCCCATTGATCTTGGTTCTATAGGTAGATGACCTGTTTCTAACAAGGAACGAGAAGCTCATTGATGAGTGTAAGAGGGAGCTCGCTTTAGAGTTCAAGATGAAGAATCAAGGCATGATACATTATTTTTTGGGTTGGAAGTATGACAGAGATCATATGAAATTTTCCTTAGCCAAGGAAAATATAATGTTGAGATCCTTAAGAAATTCAAGATGATGGACTGCAACTCCATGACCACACCCATGACGATAAATCTGAATCTTTTGAGTGACAAATCTTCAGATTTGGTGGATCCCATGATGTATAGACAGTTGATTGGATCCTTGATGTACCTGGTTAACACCAGGCCAAACATATACTTTATAGTGAATACCTTTAGTCAACACATGGTTGAACCTAGACAAGTACATTGGATGGCAACAAAGCATATGTTGAGGTACCTTCATGGTACGGTTGGATATGGATTGAGATATGTCTCGGGTGAATATTGGAAGCTGCAGGGATATACAAATTCTGACTGGGCAGGGAGTGCAGTGGATCAAAAGAGTACTTTCAAATGTTGTTTTAGTCTAGGATCATGCATGATCTCATGGTTGAGCAGGAAGCAGGCATCAATGGAACTCAGTACATCAAAAGCATAGTATATTGCAGCAAGTGTGGCAAGTCGTGAAGCAGTGTGGCTCTAGAAGTTGCTAGCTAGAATATTTGATCTAGAATTGGAGCCAACTTTGATACATTGTGACAATCAAAGTTGCGTAAAGCCTGTCGAAAACCATGTATTCCATGAAAGGTCTAAGCATATGGAGATCAAATATCATTACATCCGGGTCATGGTGCAGAGAGGAGTTGTGGAACTCCAACACATATCCACGGACAAGCAGATAGCGAACATTCTCACCAAGCCCTTGTCAAGAGTGAAGTATGAGTACTTCAGGGAGAAGCTTGGAGTGTTGTCGAATGTCCACCCTCATTGAGAGGGAGGTGTGTTGTTTCTTCTCATGCCGAATAACCTCTTTGGCCAAGGGTTCCCTAGATTAGTCATGTGAGGTGACTAAGGGAGTAATGCATTGTCGGACCTACTGAGAGAAGAAACATCACACACATAGTCATAAAACTATGGTGGAGGTTGTGTGACTCCAAACAATAATTGTGTGCTACTTCGGTGGATGTGTTCCACTAGCGGGGGCTGTGTGACTCTGGACAATAGTTGTGTGCTACTTCAGTGGATGTGTTCCACTGGCAGAGGTTGTGTGACTCTGAACAATAGTTGTGTGCTATTTTGGTAGGATGTGTTCCACTGGCAGAGGCTGTGTGACTCCAGATAGTAGTTGTGTGATACTTCGATGTATGTGTTCCACTAACGAAGGTTGTGCAACTATGGACAATAGCTATGTGTTACTTCGGTAGATGTGTTCCACTGGAAGAGGATGTGTGACTCTAGACAATAGTGTGCTACTACATAGGATGTGTTCCCCTGGAAGTGACTGTGTGTCACTGGACAGTAATTGTGTACTACTTGGCAACAGTTGTGATCTATTGCATGACATTGTAGTAGTTGTGTGCTACTTTTTGATTGTCATGGAGATTACCAGATAGTTTGTATGTAGTTGTGTGTGCTACCGTTTGATCGCAGAGACTATGCATGATTATTCGAGCTACCAAAGGCATTGTAGCAGTGGTGTGCATGCTAGAAGATTGCAAAGTAGTCAATGGACTACCAGATGAAGACATCATAAAATATGCATCCCTAGCTAAGAGGGAGTGTTGATGTTTTGGTAGTTGTGGGAGGATCTTTCCCTCCTATATGACCTTTCTTAGATGCGGGGAAGATTCTGGAAGCAAGAGATCTATTGGACAGATGTTGAAATACCCTAGAAGAGAAATCGGCCCAGAAGAATATAAAGTATAATGAAAAGACACCTTCCCAGAAGAGAATTCGACCCAGCCAGAAGGACAAGAAGACTATAAATAAGGATGTGACTTAGCTCATTTGTTCATTCACTCACACTCTCCCAACTACACAGAAGCAAGGCACAAGTTTGGAGGAGGTGACACAGTCGTTGTAGCTGCACAGTTTCTTCTTGTTTAGTCTTTTGGTATATCTCTCTTGTGTGCTACACCTTGAGGAGGTGCGCTACCTTTATATGGTGTTGTTGTTGCTGCTGGGGTGGTATTTCTGGTTAAGCTAGCTCTTGTGCTTATGATGTCTCGTTCCCAAGAGTAGGCTAGCAGGGAGTGACTTAGTAGTCTATGTGTTTCCATAGACTATAGTCAGGCACAAATAGGGAACAAAAGGGAGAAATAAGGGTGATTTGGTGGCTAAACGATGAATTAAGCCAAAAAGCATAGGAAAAGTCACTTAAGCCTAAGTCAACGAAGAATTAGAACGAAAAGGTGCTAAAGGGGGACTTAATTAATTAATTATTCACCTTAGGAGGAAAAGCGCCTAGCTTATGAGGTCAATGGTGAATTAGATCGAGAAGAGTATAAGGGAGGAATTCGACCTAATTCCTCATTATGCATTGTTATGATTTGATGTTGAGAGCTCCCAGAGGAGGAAGAGATTGGATTTCTATTGTTTTGTGGATTTCTGGAGGAAACCAACACCATTGATCGGTTTCGGTGTGGAGAGACACACCCTAGCCCATCAGAGATACCATCCAGTTATTTCACCATGCTATTCAGGAGAATCTAGTTATCAGTGTTGCGCAGCTCAGCCAGTGGGGGCGCAAGTTCAAATAAAGGGTTTGTGTAGCTGCACGATATCAGAGCTCGGATTGTAGTTTCCTTCCGACCCAATTGAGATCCAGCTAGTGCTCATAGATTGAGCCACTTCCCATCAAATTCAGACGATGGAATATTTCAGAGCACATCATTCAGCCATTTAGGGAACAACTCTTTTGGAAGGAAGGTTGGGGTTATAGACGGAGCATCAGAGAAGATCTGGGGAAACCCTTCCGACCCAGTTCCACATTTGGCGAGGTGAACGTTTTGAGTCCTGTAGCAGCTGATTTCGTTGGTGGAATCATTTGGGGCGCATCCAGAGAACCCAAGAGGTGCACAGACCCCCAGGGGACAAGCTCTGGAGCATCAGAGGCCAGATCTGTCATCCAACAGTCACCAGTATCATTCTAGAGGTCAGGGTGCTTCTATTGGGGCAATTTTCGGCTCATTCTGACAGGTATAACCATCCAGATGATTTTTTCAGTTTGTAGTGGTTACCGTGCTTCTCCGAAACTGGCGATTTTTGTTGATCTATCCATGCATGCATCAAATCTTCCTTCATCTTCTGATCACAAGAATTTTATGTTATTTTTTGTATTCCAATGACAATACATGAGATCTAACTGAACACTATCTTCTATATTTCCTCATACAGAGTGTTCACAGAGAGACTCATGGATAGATTTGACAGGAGGGATCCATAGATCCATTTCAGAGATCTAGCCTAGTTGAGACAAACTAGCACAATAGAGGCATTCATCTTATAGTTGCAGATGGTAGCAGTGGCTGTGACAGATAAATCTAAGCTTTGACTAATCATGTTATTCACATAAGGGCTCACAGAACCCTTGAGAGGATGGGTGAAGGCATACCGGCCTCACACCTTGCAGGATGCCATCATTGTTGTAATCGTCACCCTGCAAGAGCTAAGTCGAGGAGTGGACAGAAGAGGCAGGTTGTCAGGCCTGTGGGCAGCTCTCTCCAAGTGAGAGAGTCTGCTGGGAAGTGGTTTTCTCCCAGAGAGAGTCCAGCACTAGCTACAGATCTTTGAGAATTCCTGATCCGACCTGTTGCCAAGATCCAGAGAGGGAGGTGAAGCAACCGATGGACTGTGCTTGTGAATGTTGATATTATGATAGCTTCGGGAGGTATCAACCTCCATTTTGACCCTTTGACAAGATTAGAATATTCTGGAAGTAAGAAAAGAAGTGAATGTAACCCTAGAAGAGATGACGACTAAGAGAGATAATTAATATGAATTAATTAGTACCCATAATGAGAAGTTGGCCCAGGCAGCCTGCTAGAGCCAATATAAATACAGGGTGCTAGTCTTCACTTTAGACACACCACTCAGAATTATAGAGAGACACTTGTGCGCACTGCAGTTTGGCAGTCTTGTGCGCAAGTTCTGCAGAAGGTGTTGTCGCCAGTTCTGAAGCCTATTGCTTCTATCTTTCTGGGTTGGACTCTCTGATCAGCTTTGGTTACTTCTTGCTTGGCTATTTGTTTTCTAAAAGGATTCTTATTCTCAAGGTCAAGGTGCTTAGAGGGTGGCTTCAGCCTATGGTTGGGTGACAATAGTGATATTTTCTATGGTAAAACGAGCACATTCTAATAGGTTATGGGCTCACACCTCGTTCATTTAGTCTAACTACTGGAAGGGATCATATCCATTAGTATACTAAGCTCATTGAATAACTGCTGCTAAGGTTTACTAGCAGGAGGAGTTACCAAGACATTGTCACTAGGGTTACTAGCAGGAGCAGTTGTAGAAACCCTAAAACCCCGATCCAACGCCTTGTGATGGGACATCTTGCTCAAGAAGAAGGTATTCAAGTATGTCTTAGTCCAATGCACCTCTTGGCACTCTCAGAAGGCAGAAACATCAAAGTTGAAGTTTTGGATCAAAGCATGACCAGTCGCCAGTCAACCGAAGTCATGAATGAAAAGACCAGTCATCTACACTATTCAACACTCAAAGGAACAATTGAAGATGACATGTGGATAATTGATAGCGAAGCTTCTAGGCATATGAAGAGAGATCAATCTAGACTCTCAAATATAAATGAGAAGAATACATTGTGCAAGGTAGAGCTTGGAGACAAAAGAACTTACCTAGTCAAAGGATTTGGACAAGCCTCCGTCAAGTTGAAAATAGGTAACAATGTTCATTTAAGAAATGTCTTATATGTACCTGGTTTAGAAAAGAATATTGCATCAATATCTTGCCTAGAAAACAAAAGAACCATAATAGCTTTCGTAGATGGAAAAGTATTATCTTGACACAAAGACTCCAGCATAAAGAATGCTAGGGTTATTGGAACCCGTGAAGGAAATCTATATAGACTATTAGAACAAAATGAAGAAGATTTTGTACATGATGAAGTCAATCCCAATGAACTTTGGCACAGAAGGTACGCTCATATCAACTATCAAGCATTTCCTTTTCTCAAAAAGATGGTTGAAGGAATACCAAAATTATAGTCTACACATGAAGGAATTTGCAAAGGATGTGCTCTTGGAAAGAATATCAAGAAGCCATTCCCAAGTAGAAACAATAGATCTAAGGAGATTCTAGATCTAATACATTTAGATGTTTGTGGTCCAATGCCAGTCATATCTCTAGGAGGTTCTCTTTACTACATAATCGTCATAGATGATTACTCAAAAAAAAATTGGTTATATCTCCTGAAAACAAAGGATGAAGTATTTAGCAAGTTTCAAGAATTCAAAGCAGAAATAAAGAACCTCACAAATAAGAAAATCAAGACCTTGAGAACAGATAATGGAGGAGAATACACATCAAAGGAATTTGTTGCCTTTTGAAAATTGGCAGGCATTAGGAGGGAGCTGACTGTTCCTCATAATCCTCAACAAAATGGTGTAGCAGAAAGAAAGAATAGATCTATTGAAGAAACCATGAAGGCACTACTAAAAAATCAAGGTTTATCTATGTTTTTATGGAGAGAAGCAACCATGACAACAATATATGTTCAAAACAGAAGTCCTCACCGCATATTGAAGGATATGACTCCAGAAGAAGCCTAATGTGGAAAACTTAAGAATCTTTGGATGTCCCATTTACTCTCACATTTCCAAGGACAAAAGGAATAAATTAGAACCCTTGGGAAAGAAGGGCATATTCGTGGGATATAGTGAATCATCCAAAGGATTATAAAATCTATATCCCAAAACAACGATAAGATTGAAGTCAGTAGAGACGTGACCTTCAATGAAAAGATGGCTTTCAAGAAATCCATAGAAGAAACTATAGAAGAAGAAAAATATGAAGAGATTATTGAAGAAAGCACATGTCTTCCAGAAAACCAGAATGAAGAAAATGAACCACTTGATCACCCGATGCAACCATGTGATACCATTGATTCAAACACTGTACCTAAAACCAAGAAACAAATATGTTGGCTTGAAGCAACCCTACAAGAAGCAGAAAGACTCAAGGCCCCAAGTGGGACCTTCAGAAAAAGTAAGAAGCCCAAAAGATTCTCCAGCTATGCAGCAGGTATGACAAAGCTTCTAGACGAAGAACCTACCATGTTTGAAGACGCAATTCAGAAGAAACAATGGAAAGAAGCCATGACAGAAGAACACCAATCCATCATGAAAAATGATGTATGGGAAATTGTGCCTAGACCTAAAAAAAAATTAGTAGTAACTTCAAAATGGGTATATAAGATCAAACATGCAGAAGACAGAAGCATGGATAAATATAAGGCAAGGTTCGTAGCTAGAGGGTTCTCCTAGAAGGAGGGAGAAGACTATGACGAAAAATTTGCTCTGATTGCCATATATACTTCCATTAGAGCTATCATGTCTCTTGCTACTTTCATGGGATGGAGTTTACATCAGATGAATGTAAAGACAACTTTCCTCTATGGAGAAATCGAAAAAGAAGTATACATTGAACAACCTCAAGGGTTTGAATTACATTCCAGAGACACTCATGTTTGCAGATTAAATAAAGCTTTATATGGACTTAAGAAAGCTCCAAGAGCTTGGTATGCCAGAATAGACAGCTATCTAATGAGACTTGGTTTCTCCAAAAGTCATGTAGATCCAAATCTTTACAATCAAGTTTTGAACAATGCATTTGTGATACTACTACTATATGTCGACGATCTATTCCTACCAGGTGAAGAGTCCCTCATCATCCAGTGTAAAAAGGAACTAGCTTATGAGTTTGACATGAAAGATCTTGGGCTCATGCATTATTACTTGGGACTAGAAGTATGGCAGAAGCATGGTGAAGTACTCCTTGGACAGGGAAAGTATGCAATAAAGATTCTTCAGAAGCTTGAAATGATGGATTGCAAATCTATGGACACTCCAATGACCACAGATATAAGAAAAGTAAGAGACTCAGATTCTGATTTGATAGATCCATCACTATATCGACAATTGGTTGGGTCATTGATGTATTTGGTGAATATTCGACCAGACATTTGCTTTGTTGTGAACACACTAAGCCAGTTCCAGGTGGAACCTAGACATGAGCATTGGACCACTGCAAAGCATATTTTAAGGTATATCCATGGGACACTAAACTGTGGTTTAATATATACAACATCCAATGATATACAGCTTCATGGATTCACATATTCAGATTGGGCAGGAAGTGCAGAAGACATAAAGAGTACTTCAAGGATGTGTTTCAGCTTGGGCTCCGCTATGATATCTTGGGGCAGCAGAAAACAGAGGTCTGTCGCACTCAGTATAGCAGAAGAAAAAGATATCGTAGCATGTGAAGCATGTACAAAATCAATATGGCTGAGAAAGTTGGTTTTCAATTTATTTGATCAAGTTCCAATTTCGACCATAATACACTATGACAATCAGAGTTGTATAAGGCTATCAGAACACCCAGTGTTTCATGAACGGTCGAAGCACATTGAGATCAAATACTACTTTATTCGAGATAAAGTCCAGGAAGGAGAAGTAAAGCTCTAGTACATCCCCACAGATGAGCAAACAACAGATATCCTGACAAAGCCTCTGTCGATAATAAAGTTTGCATATTTATGAGACAAATTGGGGATCGTGGAAATAACTCCCTTATCTTAAAGGGAAGAAATGACTCTTCAGGTTGGGAGGGAGAACTAACATATTATTATTGAGGAGAGTAATTTTCAAGTTTGAAAAATGGTCCAGCTTGGGCAGTTCCTTTCCAATTCGGAAAGTGGTTTGAGATTTTTGACGGACATGCATTTTCCAGTTCAGAAAATGGTCCAGATCGAACGGTCATTTTCATAATGAAAATGGTTTGATGGATTGTTGATGTACCATAGATAGTGATTTATCATTGTGGTTAACATGGTGAATGGTCTAGGACAGTCTCTCTTCTTGACAGTCACTCTTAGCAGTGGTTAAGAAGACTGGTCCGCCTCGCCGGGCAGTCATTCTTTCAAAGTTCACAGTTGTGAGCAGTTTTGAAGAATGGTCCATTTTGGAGGTTGGTGCAGGACAATGATTTCCTTAGGAAATGGTTTGGACGGTCATTCCCTAGGGCAGATTCATTCTCTCCAAGTTGCATTTTGTTTAGTGCCGGAGGTATGGCCCAGATAGGTGAATGGTCCAGGTTCAACAATCAAGGACAGGATTTCCCTAGGGCAAACTCATTCTCTCAAGGTTGCACTTTGTTTAGTGTCAGAGGAATGGCCCAGGATAGGGAATGGTTCAGGCTCAGAAATCAAGACAATTATTCTTCCTTACCTGAGAAGAATAGTCCAGATATCCCATCATTGATGTTCTATTCTGAGGGTAGATGCTCTTCCAGATCTCACAGATGTGAGTGGAAGAATGACCCAGACGACTTAGTTTATATCATAACATTGTTTCTGTGCAGATTGATATCAGTTGATATAATGGAGACTGCATGTCTCCAGATAGTAGAGATATGCTACTGTGGTGGATATGTTCCACTATTTGTGACTGTGTGTCACAGATCGAGTAGTTGTGTACTACTATGAGTAAACACAGTTGTGTTCTATCAGTTGACATTGTACCAGTTGTCATGGAGATTATCCAGTTGGATAATAATGATGGTGCTCGTGATGCTACCAGTTGAATGGTATGTTTGTGCTCAAGACCATTATCAGTTATACCTCCCTAGCTAGGAGGGAGTGTTGATATTATGGTAGCTTCGAGAGGTATCAACCTCCATTGTGACCCTTTGACAAGATTAGAATATTTTGGAAGCAAGAAAAGAAGTGAATGTAACCCTAGAAGAGATGTCGGCTAAGAGAGATAATTAATATGAATTAATTAGTACCCAGAATGAGAAGTCAACCTAGGTAGCTTGCTAGAGCCAGTATAAATACAGGGCATCAGTCCTAAATTTAGACACAACTCTCAGAATTACAAAGAGACACTTGTGTGCACTGCAGTCTGACAGTCTTGTCCGCAAGTTCTGGAGATGCTGCTACCACTAGTTCTGAAGCCTATTGTTTCTATCTTTCTGAGTTGGAGTCATTGGTCATCTTTTGTTACTTCTTGCTTGGTGCATTAGCCTTTCTTGGCTATTGGTTTGCTACCAGGATTCTTCTTTTCAAGGTCAAGGTGCTCAGAGGGTGGCTTCGGCCTATGGTTGGGTGACAATAGTGATATTGTCTATGGTGAAACAAGCACATTCTAACATTCACCTCGATAGTCGTAGAGGCATCTCAATACTTCTAATCAAGACTCTCTAGGTGTACAAGGAGTCGCTCGAGATTGGAGACTTGAGAGACTTGTCGACGACCTCTACTTTCCCATTTGCCTGGGGATAGTAAGGAGAAGAATGACCATATTTAAACCCCAGCTTATTTGCTACTTCTTCCATCATCTCATTCTAAAAGTGACTTCCATGGTCAATGACAATCTCACTCAAGATACCGAACTGGGCGATAATCTGATTGAATACGAACAAAGTTGTAGTCTTCCCATTGGATTTAACTGTAGGCATGGCCTCAGCCCACTTAGTAAAGTAGTCGACGGCCACGATAATGTGTTTATGCCCCCCAGCCGAAGTTGGGTTGCAATCAATGAAGTCTACCCCCCACTTGGTGAAGGGACCAACGATAATGACTGGGTGAAGGGGGGTTGGATGCGAGCGCATTTTCCGAGTGAACACCTGGCAGGGGTGACACTTCTTAACCGCTTCAATACAATCCTTAAATATAGTAGGCCCGAATAACTAGCTCGCAAATTTTTTGGGGTTGACACAAGCCTGGATAGATGACCACCACAAGCCCCACTGTGGCAATCGTTTAGTACAAACTTGGCTCCTCCATGATTTAAACAACGATGCAAGATATCATCTATTCCTCGACGATACAAGGTGTCATCAACAATAGTATATTTCTTAGCTTGGTATCTTATATGTCGTCGATCATCTCGTGAGAGATGCTGAGGGAATTTCAAAGTCTGAAGATAGAGAACAATGTCTCCATACCACGGGTCAAACGACAAGACAAGAAAAATGTGTTCATCCGCAAATGAATCAACATGGATAACGTCCTCATCTAGATGTGGAAAATCAGATATCAACTCTGCAAAGACGAGGGATTTCTTGGATTTTGCAGAAGAAAAATCAAGATCAAACTCCTATAAAATGAAAATCCATTTATTATACTTTCCCCCTATGATACATCAAGTAAGGACGTATTGAAATAGATTTACATCAACAACCATCATAGTTTTACAAAGCAATATGTAGTGACGCAAACGCCAGACTAAGTGAACGACAACCAAAGCTAGCTTCTCAACGTGAGTGTATTTGAGTTCAGGACCGAGTAAAGTTTGACTAAGATAGTAAATGACGTGCTCATGGAGCTCATCATCCACTTGAACCAGAACCATGCCAATCGTATCCTTAGACGTGGCAATATAAAGCAAGTAATCTCTACTGTAGTCAGGCGGCTTCAGTAGAGGCACCAACACCAAAGATTTCTTCAAAGCATCGAAGGACTCCTGGGCTCACTCATCCTAGATAAAAGGGGTTTCCTTCTTAAAAAGACACATGAAACCTTTAGTGATAGTGGCATAGTTCACTATAAACCTACGAAGAAAGTTAGCTTTCCCCTGTAGACCCTGAAGTTGTTTAATCATGTGCGGGGGAGGCAATTGAAGTATTTCCTCAATATTAAGTGGATTTACCATGATCCCAGTCTCAAAAACTAGAAAACCTAAAAGACGACCAGACTTAACGCAAAAGATGCACTTGTGAGGGATCAACTGAATTCTATAGTAACGACATCTTTCAAAAACGATTTGAAGGTGAGTAATGTGATCCACTCTCTTGCGAGAGTGAGCAGCAAGATCATCAAGGTAAGCTTCGACTATGTGCTTTAGATTGTGAAAGGAAAAATTCATGGCTCGCTAAAAGGTTGCTACGGCGTTTTTAAGTCCGAAAGGCGTTTTCCCGTATGCAAAAGTACCCCAAGGACAAATAAATTTGAATTTGATTATATCCTGAAAATCCGTCCATAAAAGAAAATACTTCGCTTCCCACACACTTGTCAAGAATCTAATCGATGAAAGGTGTGGGAAAGTTATCTTTAGGAAAAGCCTTGTTTAGGTCACAGAAATCCATACATACGTGGATGGTTCCTTGCTTCTTATCTACGGGAACAAGGTTGGATACCCATTCAGTTAAAGGAACTAGGTAGATGAAGCCAACATTAAGTAGCTTCTCCACCTCTGCCTTAATAGTAGGGGCCTTTTGAGGGTTGACATCTCTAAGACGTTGTCGAACAGGTTTAGCATCCGGATAAGTTTTAATCTCATGTTCAACAATACGAGGGTCGATCCCTGGCATCTATTCATAGGACCAAGTAAATACGTCTCGGAATTCATTGAAGAGATTGGTGTAGACCAGGATTTCTTTTGGCAAACAATCTGCACCGATATTTACATTTTCAATCTTACAAGGGGTACGAGAGATGTCTATCTGGATGTCAATCTGGACGGTAGGAGAAATACTCGCCATATTTTCTTTGGCATAAATGTCGTGTGTATCAAGTCGAACTATGGCACGACTAACTATTTCACTCAAAGTAGATCGAAAGTCGTCTTGTTCGATTCTTTCAAGCTCTGGGAGAAAATAAGAAAGAAGATGCATATTATCCCAGGGTTTGTCGGAACTGTTCATGGCTTCGATGATGGTTTCGTCTAAAGGCAAAGTCCCATTGAGGTAATCATATGAACAAGACAACGAGGTGGCCCACACGGGCCTAAACACAGGATCCTCCTCGTGCATCGGCGAGGGAACAAGAACATGATCAGTAGAAGAGTCAAGATTAGCTTGATACGCGATCTTTGCTGACAATAGTGGCATGGCCATCCCAGCATGCGACTGTCCTTCACAAGACAAAGTCGAGAAAGGTAGGGTCCACAGAACATTAAAATAAGATGTATGGAAAGGAATGGACCTCCCAGTCGAGATGGGCCTACTAGACAGGGCATAAACATGATGGTTCGGTGTTGAGAAGTCGAAAGTACCCATAAGGGAAGAATACATTCCAACACCGATATTCTTAGTTACCAGCTGAGAATTGTCAAGCACAGGGATCGATTGTCCAAGAGATGCATTAGGACTAGAGCACGCAAAGGACAACTAATCGATCGTCACAATATTCCCTTCATGAGGAAAGCAAAGAGTACAGAAGACAGACGACACGACGACGATCATAACATAAGTCCAATTGCGACCTAGTAACAGGTTATAATCAAGAGGCACATCAACTACCTCTACTTCCACCTCTACTATCTTCCCACCCAACTGGACCGGAAAGGAAGGGAGAATATCATAAGGGCGGAAGGAATGACCATCGAAAAAATTCAACATTTTCAATGACTTGGAAAGGGTCGGAGAACCGAGAGCTTTCCAACAGAGCAGGGACATCACACATGTAGCAGCGCCTTCATCAACAACCACACATTTGATGGTATACTTTGAATACTCCACATGGATTTGGAAAGCCACATGGTAAGGCAAGCGAGGCTTAACATCTGTGACATAAAACTTGATAACCTTTGAGCCACTGGGTTCTAGAGCTCCTAAAGCAAAGTGTAAGGCATTCCTATGTGAAGGACACATCTGGAGTACCTCCAAAGTTGACATTGCACAAGGGGTTTGACCCAGGTCCTCAACAATAGAGTAGTTATGGGCGGCTCTAATTTTTGGATTATGGGTAGAGCGCTTGAGTACTCCTTTTAGAATACGAGGCAGTGGCTCTAGTTTCTCAATCCATAAAGTCGTCTCTAGAGGAGGAGGAGGAGATTCTAGACCAAGAATAGTTTGTTTAGAACTATAGTCTCGAGATCGAGTGGCTATATCGATTTTCGCATCGACCATGTTGATACATAAATGGTCATCATCTTGTGACTATTGATTTTGACCTCCACCAGACACATTTTTGGCGTTTGAGGAGCTCGAGGCTAAGTGTTGATTATGAGGGAGTGGATTTGTCAGCATGACGGGCAATTGAGCTAATAGCCTCACAGCTTCTGCAAGTTTGGGGCATAAATGTGTAAGGTGATCATCTGTGAAAAGATTACAGGGAAACTTCATCTTACGTCTTTCTCATTTTCCCTCTCCAGCATTATTACTCGTATTCTCATTATTATTATTATCCTTGGGTTTATTACCATTTTTCCCACCCTTACGGTTGTTACATCCTTTCTTCTTATTCCCTCCTGGTTGTTGGTTACCATTCGAGTTGGCTGAAAATTGCACTGAGTGTACATCCGCCAACTGAGTGGGGTTGGAGAACACAGACAAGGCTGGTCCTCCTGCAGACTAGCTTAAAGACAACTCTTTCAACTAGTTTTTCACTGAGTCTGTGGAATTTACATTGGCAGAACCTACGATGTCGTCGACATTAGGTTTGGGCTTTTTCCTAGGCTCATAAGTAGACTGCGGTGCATCAGGAAGAAGGTGGTATAACATCCCAGACTAAGCATATATCATATCTAATTGTTGGGCCCTAAAAAATGCTTCTTCTTCAGTGGTAACCCCAGAAGTAGTAACATCCTTTGAGATAGGAGGGTGCAAAGACTTAAGAAACCATTCTAAAAGAAAGGTCGATGGTATAGGGGTCTTAATCACCCTCTTTCGTCTACGTCACTCCTGGATATGGTCTGAGATATGAGTGGCGGTGTCCTGGCGTAAAGTAGACAAGAGATCTAAGCCAACATCATAAGGGATGGACAACTGGGAGTGGTTAAGAAAGACTAGCACCAACTGACTAAAAGTCCCTAGCTCGATATACCATTTTGCAGCAACTCCGATGAGGGTGCGTTGAAATAATATCAAACGAATAGAATCGTCAATAAGGGAGTTCGATGAGCACCAAAGGTGAAAGTTCATGACGTGATCACCAGGATCCTCTCCATTCTTACCCTCAAACTTTGAGATGTCCAAAGGAAGTTTGGTGGGGACCGAGGGACATGTAGGATCATGACTCACAAGGTCATTCATTAACTTAGCCAAATCTGGTAGATTAAGCGTGGCTAGAAAAGGGAGATGAGGTTGCAACATCTGGCCCCAACCTCCTAGGAAAGATTCCGCTTATGGATTTGTAGGCCATCCAAGGGAGTCCAGAGCCTTCTATGGCCAACATTCTACTGAAAAGGGGTCATTCCCCTTAGGTCGGGCTCCGCCAAAGTGCCTCTGATGGAATGTCCTCTTCTTCTCTGGTGGAAGACCCTAATCAACCATTGTCCTATCTCTACCCCCTGATGGGGTCTCAGCATCCATCTGGTGGGATCTTCAGCCCCATGGAGGTCCGAACTGATCATCTCCCCATGTGTACCGGTCCAAATGGTACCTGTCCGTCGGGCATGATCCTGTGCATCAGAAGCTACACCCTCCATGGGCTCATCAGTCACCGAGATCATAGAAATGTTAATCATATTTCATCATCAATACTATCAAACATATGCATAAGACCCTAATACATCAGTCAATAGCTCAAAGACATTACAAAAACCTACAATACAAGACTAGAGAAAAAGACAAGACGTCCTATTGGGATACTATCCACAAGAAAGGGGAAGTTTCCAGGAAGGTTTCATCCATAACCATGTAGGCGACGTGATGTGGTTGGGGATCTCCAGACATGTGGGTGAAGTGAGAGCGGGTGAAGTGAGAGCCAGGGATGCATGATGTTACCTGTGGGTGCCTTTGTAGAAGGTGAGCCATACCTGTCATGGATGCAATTTTGTCCAAGCCCGTTCTTGCCTTTATTCTTTTCTTTTCTTTTCTTTTTCTTCTTCTTTTTCTTTTTATTCAAGGGCTAACCAGAGGACACTGCCTTGGCATGGTGACCAAAGCTGATAGTGTTACCCACAAGTACTTTCATAGAGATGATAAGGCTGGCTCGTGATGAGACCCCTTTTCCCTTGGCCATGCAACCAAAGGTCACTGCCTTGGCATGGTAACCAGATGGTGGCAATGTCATACTGTTAGGTACCCATGAACCTAATAGGTTGGCTCGTGATGAGACCCCCTATCCTCTTGACTAGGTCTTGTTTATATTTTCCAGGTCCCTCTTGTTCTTACTGAGAGGACTTTTATTTCCTTCTCGAGGATCCCTGGGCGAAGCATCTCGAGGTTTTATTTCTAGGATTTTATCTTTTACCAACTAATTTTACCTTCTGGGCCTTTAGCCCCTTCTTCCCACAAGATAAGGTGCAAATCCTACAAATGGGTCAACCCAATGCCCGGACAAGGGGAATGGGACAAGTGAGCGGAAGATAAGATGAAATAGTGGTGTTATGAGGGGAGCAGATGATGGCTTTTTAGAAATCCCCCAGTGGCAAACCCAGACCTATCGGCACAGGGATGATAGGATACCCTGTCAATCTCCCAGAGCATGGTCAAGTGGGCTAATGTAAGATTCAAGCAATTGTTAGAGATAAAAGGATTCAAATGCATATATTCAAAGGTTTTAATGATCAAAAGTGACACATACCATGATACCTGGACCAATTACCTCATGGAGCAAGAACCTCCTTCGATACAAGACCAAGCCGAAGGTGATGGATGTTGATATTGCTGACAAGATGAATATGATGAGAGAAGAAAAGGATGGGCTCTCCAGGGCTATGCTCCGGTCAATCCTGCTCTCGGTACTCCATGTCTAGGAACTGTGGGCCTCGAGACATGATCTCCTGGTTATCCCTAAAAATCAAGGATAACATCCGGCTCCAACTCGGGGACATGTGCCTATCGTAGAGCACATGAGAACCTCAACATCTTTGACATAACCTGCAGACCTGCTCAAACTCGATAGGGGCATCAGTAAGAAAAATGGGGCGGTAATGCCACCCCAGCATACATACATACATACATACACACACACACACACACACACACACACACACACACACACACACACACACACACACACACANCATATATATATATATATATATATATAAAATAAAACAATCAACAATGCAAAAGTGGAAGCAAACTAACATGAAATACAAATGGTATAATACACAAAAAATGCCTACTTACCTACACTTACCTATGAAATCAGGTCCCCCCACCTTGGTGGGGTTTGAGGAGGTGCCTGCTGATGGGTAATGGGCGCCTTCTTCCCTCCAGAGTGGATAGATAATATAAGTCGTTAACCAATTCCATTCCAACTTTGAAGGGTCTAAGACATGACTGAGTGCTTCCTTTTACATTAGTTGGCTCTCCTTTCTGGGTATCCCACATCCATACCATGTCTCCCTCCTTGTACTTTCTAACTTTGTATTTGTTCGTTCCTTGGACAACCCTGGTGTATTGTACTGAGGCAGGGGGGTGGGATTCTACTATAAAAACCTCTTGTTGATATGGGTGGATTTGTACGTCATCTTCATGCTTCTTTAATATCTTCACCATCCCAATTTCTTTGTTCTTGAATTCATCTAGGAGTTGTTGGTATTCTTCTCTCTTGGACCATTCGATCTTATCAAAGTCCTCCTCTGTTGCAAAGGGCATGTCTTATGGAGAATACTTTTGAAGAGTTTGTATCATCTCATTTTATGCTTTGTCATTATCGACGGGGTGAATAATATCCTGCACATGGTCCCCAGTTATTGGCACATTGAGTAGACGACCTACCGTTCCATTTTTCAAAGGCAATTGCAAGAATGTGAGGTCCAGCTCAAGGGCGCCACCTAACATTGCACCAAACTTCCTAGATAACAACATTCCCCACACATCTGGGACATCAACCACCATAATGTCAACGTGGACGATCTTTTCAGGGTACTCCTTCAAGCAAACTTCAACATTCTCAACCACCCCATGTGTGGGTATGGCTTTAGATTCAAAAGCACATACATTTTTATAAGGCCATGTGACCTTCAAGCCCATTTGTCGCATGACTTTGAGTGACATCATGTTGGAACCAACACCCGTATCTAACATGCAATTGTTGAGAGTTTTTCCATTCATTGTCAAAGTCATGAAGAAAGGAGGGTTTTCACTATATTAGACCCTGAAATGATCAGCTTGCAACATAATAGGGAGGTCCATAGGCTCATCTGATCCCAAAAAGAAAGAGTCAAATCGTTCCTTGATGGATGGGATCTTGATTGCTTCCCTTAGGGGGATGTTTACATGCATATTTAATAATGCCCCTTCGAAGTCAAAATTCAGGTCAACCTTGTCAGCCTTGGATGTCTTAGGAAGAAGCATTTCCAAGGGTGGGGGCTTTGCTTGATCAACAGTTGGTTGTTTCAAATTATTTCTTTTGTACACCTGAAATTCTTGTTTCTTTAGCGTTTCTCGTGATTCTTGATCTAGGTTATTTATTACCACCATCCTCACTGATCTGGCTACTTCTTTCACGGCTTCCTAATGTTTTGCATCTGTGATATTTATTTGAGGAAAATCCATGAAACAATCCATGTTGTTGACTTGTTGATGGCCACTATTGTATGGGCACTCATGTTCTCAATGTGCTTCGCTGCATTCCAGGCACCAAGGATTTTCATCAACAACGTTTACAACGGCCAAAGTATTCGGAACTTCATGCTCATTCTTTGGTTTATAAAATTGGCCCCCTTTCTAGAATTTCCCTTTGTACGGGGCCCTAGGTGCCTGGGTCTGAGATCTTTCCAACTTGACGATCCTGCTCATAATTTCCTCTTGATTCTTTATGACACCATCCATAGAAGCTTGTAGTTTGGCGATACTGGTACATAGATCTGAAGTAGGCTTAGCATCGTGAACTGTCTTCGGTTTAGTGTCTATTCTCCCCCTTGGATTAGCAAAAGGCTCAATCTTGGATGAAAGGAGGTTTCCCTCTATTTTAGTAGTGAGCTCTTGGGCTTCTTGAATGGACTGCACGTTTTTGTCTCTAAGAAGATAACCTAGTTGTCCATTGAAAGATCTAGTGTAAATATGGACAAGGTAGTCATCTTTCGGATGATGGCTTGCGGGAATTATTTGCAGTAAAGTCTCAAATCTGGTGTGGAACTCCAAAATAGACTCATTTTCATATTTGGCAAGGTTATTTAGTCATGTGAGAAGCATATTAGGGTCTTCTTTGACACTCCATCTTTTGAGAAAGGCCTCTTCAAGTCTGTCCATAGTTTTGATGCTTCCATCAGGAAGGCTTAGGTACCAACGCCTTGAGGCATCATAAAGAGTAGTGGAGAACAACTTCATTACTAGATCTCCAGCATCATCACTAATGGGGTGAAGCTGAAAGAATGCCCAAAAGTTTCTCATATGCTCTTCGGCACCGATTGCATCAGTACTGGTAAATTTAGGCAACCACTTCTCATACTTGGGTGGCATTTGCCTAGGGTAGCCAAGTATGGATGACATGTCTAACAGCTTGAAAAGAGTAGATGACCATTGTCTTTGATTGTTGGTTGGGTTCGTTGTAGTGGTCTGAGAGCTAGACATGATTCTTAAAGGAAGGCTCTTCCCAAAAAGTGATTTGACAACAAGAGAGTTCAAGGGAGGCTTCCTTCTAAAAGATAAAGGAGGATTATTGAATCTCCTCTTAGTTTGTGGTGTCGCCAGATAGTTTACTTGAAACTACCAAAGAAAAGGGGAAAAACACCCTAGTGGAGTAACCAGATAAGATTATAAGAAAGGTCTCTGAGGCAAGGCTTACTGAAAAGATGTGTTGTTTGAGGAGAATCGACTCAGTGTTCCCCGGCAATGGTGCCAAAATGTTATCGCATAGTTTGTAGCTAGGTCAAATGGCTATGAAGTAGAAGGCCAAACTTGCGTAACATGAACCTATCCCACCCAATGTCACCACGATGGGGAGGTTCTTTCTCTTTAGGGAGGTTAGGCCCAAGGGAAACGTCCCTAGTAACCTGGATTTTTGAAGAGGCAAAGGTTTAAAAGTAAAAGTAAAGTTCCCGCTTCACAAGTCACCACCAAAACAGATAGTCTCGGCTAAATAGCCAATAATGAAGTGTAGGCCCAAAGAAGAACACCTGCCCGAAACAAAGAAACAACAAACCAATATATGCAAGCTATGATTCAATGGGTTAGTACTTCATAAGACTATCTGATATCAATATATAAGCAATTATAACAATAAATATTGACGAAGTCAATGTTTGTTAATATAGCAATGAAATAATAACACTCCAAAAATAAATATCAAGATGATGTAGCAATCACTGTATCCAATCAATCATTCATTCAATAAATGCATTAAACCACCATCCAATTGCCTATAAATGGAATATTGTTGCGTCAAGATGAAGTAGCCAAGGGTGACATCAGCCTTCTTAGGGTTAGTAGTTAGTTAGGGTTTCAATTTAGCAAAGGTTTTGAGAGTTGTTTGATCACTTTCACTTCAACGCTGGAGATCCAAGATTAGTGCCTAAGGGTTAATGGAGTCAATGTAAGATCCAAGCAATTTTTATAGATAAAATGAATCAGATGTATATATTCAAAGGTTTTAATGATCAAAAGTGACACATACCATGATACCTGGACCAATTACCTCATGGAGCAAGAACCTCCTCCGATACAAGACCAAGTCGAAGGTGATGGATGATGTTGTTGCTGACAAGATGAATCTGATGAGAGAAGAAAAGGATGGGCCCTCCAGGGCTATGCTCATGTCAATCCTGCTCTCGATATTCCATGTCTAGGAATTGTGGGCCTCGAGACATGATCTCCTGGTTATCCCTAAAAATCAGGGATAACATGGCCCAATGGCCCGATCTCTTGGTGGCCAGGTATACCAGATTAGAGTGAGGTATATTACTGCAATGTTAAAGCTTCTAGGGGGCCAGTGGGTCGATCGCCTAGTAGCCTGATATATTGGATTGTAGTAAATGAATGAAAGCGGGTGTTGAAGTCCCAAGCACCCGGTGCATGGTGGTTGATGCCACATTAGAGCCACAACAACAACCATGTCAACAACATGCGTCAGGCCACATACTTATGCCATGCCAGGATGGTCTCTAAATAGGGCCGAAGGACATGATGACATCAACAGTCACGTCGATGTCATGTCACCTAACACACGTGGATGAGGTCCATGTCTCTTGTGTCACGTCAGCATGTTAACCGAACCATAGTGAAGTCTAAGAGCACATGTGATAAAACCCTGGTGGTCCCAAAGACTTGGTAGTTAACTGGATCAGAAGAGCAAAGTATTAATGTAGTGTTGAAGGCCTAGTGAGCACAATGGTCCAGTGACCCAGTGGTCCCAAAGGCCCAGTATACCATATCAGAGCATCATAAAGAACAACATCAAAAAGGCCTGGGGGCATGATAAGATGGTGACTAGATTGTTGGAACAAAGAATGCAGATTAGTCTTCAAGCGGATTAGTGTGTTGGTGAGGTGGTAGGCCTGGTGGGTTGGTGACCCGGTGGTCTTGATATGAGGTTAATCAATTGAGCTAACAAATCGACGAATGTGATTTAATCAAGGACTAAATCAGATGGTTGATGTGCTTTGAGGTTAAAAGGTGTTATGTGCATGCTTCAAGAGATCAGTGGCTCGATTCCCCATTGGTCTAGTATAAACGACACCCTGGCATCCGGTTATAACATTGCATGGTTGCAAAGGCTACCACCCAGTTCTCGATGGCTCGGTTAATACTTTGGTGGAAAATAAGTTCGATGAATGACAATTGACATTCAATAATAGCTTAATCCAACAATTTTTGATCATTTAGATTTGAGCAGTGTCTAATAAGAATATAATGTGTGAAATAGGAGGAATTTGGGATTGATTTCAATGGAGTTGTTTTTGCATCCCGATTTAATGAAGAATCAAGGGATCTGAAGCCAACCATGTGAGAACAATTTTTGGCATAAGAACAAAGACTTGGGTGTATGGGCTCGGTCTATAAATAGTGATGCCTTGATCCTTTTGAGAAAGGGCATGTGGATGCGAAAGTGAGTTAGTGTGGAAGAGAAGTTGAGGCTCTGGGGCTCGTGGGAACGAAAGGAAGTGAAATGTAATCATTTATGGGTGATAGGGAGGTGCGAGGTCAAACATAAAATATATCAAGTCTTGCAATTGAGAACAAGTGGAGAGTTTGATGGTGATTACAACAACAATGGAAGAGATTTTGAGAAAGAAAATCTATGTAGGTTGGTGCCTACAAGTATTGTAGATGTGGGTTAGTGCCTATAGGTGTTGTTAAGTTGGTTCTCAACTAAAGAGATTGGTGTCTCCAATAGGTGGATGCTTGCAAATATTCTAACAGGTTGGTCCTGCATGTACTTTTGAGTTGGTTCTCAGATGAAGGGATTGGTGTCTCTTTTAGGTTGGTGCCTATAAACATTGTAACATATTGGTGTCTCTTTTAGGTTGGTTCTTGTAAAAATTGTAATAGATTGGTGTCTATAACAGGTTGTTTCCTATGAATATATTTTAATAAAAGATTTCAGTGGTTTTCTTCCATTTGGGTATTATGCACTATATGTTTGTGTATGTTTCTTATTACTGGTAAAGTAATAAATTGATGTGTAATAAAATAAAGAAAAGTAAAAAGTGGTCTCATACTAATTTACCCTCCCTTTTAGTATAAGTAAGTGTGCTGACAACTTTATTACAATGAGGGTCCTCACTCTTATAAAGAGCTTAAAAGACTAAAACCCTAAAAGACAAAAACCCTAATATTTTAACCTAAATTCACTAAGGTGACTTTATTACATGGGTAAGCCTTAAATCTCTAATACCCCCCCATAAGGCGTACAATGTTGAAAAATAAAAACCTGAAATCAAACACATATATTGAATGTAAAACACATAAACTAAACACTAAACATTAGTAACATCTTTTAGAAGCTTCTTCTTTGAACATAGTTCCCAGACTAGTTTGAGCTTCAACAAGTTGTTTTATAACCCTCATAATGGTGTAGATGTTGAGTTGAGTTCCTGAGTTCCAAGAATACACCTCCCCGAACTCCCAAATAATGAATCTCCCAAAGTCAATTATCATACAACAATCCACATGCATGTCACATAACCTCACTAGTAGACTGCAATCCACATGCATGTCTCTCCAACTAACAAGGGATCTTTCCCTACATCCACAAACTCTGAACTAACTGGGAAACAATCCATTTTGAGTTGTTAATTGATCCCTTCTTGTCTTCAAAGCACGACCTTCCTAAAATGCATAAATTCCATTTTCTTCAGTAGATCCTTCACCAGATTCTTCACCACTGTCAGCATCCAGTGGATCTTCAATCATGGCTACACTCACTATATGTTGTCTATCTTTGACCTTTCCCTTAAGAGTTCCATTGGCTCATTGTCTATAATTCCAAGCTATATGACCCAACTTCTTGCAATAGTGACAATCTATTTTATCTTTGTCTTTTGCTAATCTATTGCAGTTGTTTATTGTATAGAATGCAAGTTCTAGTTGGCTATCACCTTCAATGGTTCCCTTTTCTTCAATCATGGCTACACTCACTATATGTTGTCTATCTTTGACCTTTCCCTTAAGAATTCCATTGGCTTATTGTCTATAATTCCAAGCTATATGACCCAACTTCTTGCAATAGTGACAATCTATTTCATCTTTGTCTTTTGCTAATCTATTGCGGTTGTTTATTGTATAGAATGCAAGTTCTAGTTGGCTATCACCTTCAATGGTTCCCTTTTCTTCTACTATCAATGTTGCAATCATTTCATCTAGACTTTGTGAAGGTTGTTGACTCAGGGTAAAGATAACACTACTTTATTTAGGAAACAAATTGTTCAGGAGAATAACCTTGGAATCCTCCTCATCAACTATTGCCTTGACTTCTGCAAGTTGTCAGATAATAGATCTTAGATCTTTGGTGTCACTTGACATGGTGGCTTCAACTAACATCCTAAAGCTGAATAACTACAATTTTAGGGAAACTTTTGTTGATACTAAGAGGGGGGTGAATCAGTATCAAGTACAATTTAAAACCTTTTTCAACTTATACTTAAACCATTCAATTATATCCAATGAGCAATGAACAATAGTATAAGAGTTACACCAATACACCACAATACAACATGCACAATATATGAGAAATAATCAATAGTTATTGTTCAAGGGAAGTAATGACTTCCAAAGGTAGCTACAACTTCCAAATGTAA
>ML778359.1:597483-625790 GCA_009831015.1 Picea engelmannii
CTCTCCATCCTTGCCCCTTCCTTCCACCCAAGAATATACGAGAGATAATAAAACTTCACATTAAATCATCACCATCAACCAACCATCACATAGAACTTGATAATGCTTCCTGAGACTTCTTCAATTTCTACAATTATTCAATTCTTGGAATACTATAATCCTGTAGATAATATTATTCAATTTATTCTCTGAAACTTCTCCAAGTTTCACTCCTTGAATCATCCCCAAAAAGAAGTTATAGAGAGAATGGTAGACCTTGTTCAATTCTGTTTTATTCAGGAGACCGAACTTGTACAGAATGCCCCGTGCTCAATATTTAACATCAAATTCTGAAACTCTCACACAAGAAACTAAAGTTTGTACTCTTTCCAATTCAATTTGTCCCACATCATTTGGATTCTCGATGAAGAAGTTGTGATTTTTTTACCCAGAACACTTGTTTATTGACTAGCTTCAGGACTGGTCAAAAACCCTATCTTCCATAGAGTGTATCTCCATACTTATAGTGAATCAAGAGCTGAAAATTTTACCATAGGTACCTTGATATGTCTTTTCAATACCATAGCAATTTCACCTTCTGAATCGTTCTTGAAAAAAAAATTATAGCAAAAATGGTACGATGACCTGAAAATAACATACCTTAGAACACATCACCAAAAGACTTCATCCTCCCTTGAAACTCGACCTTGTTTACTTTTGATTTACTCTGAAATTCAACTTGTGTATCAAATGAATGCATAATGATATTTATTTATACCATTTATGTCACTTCCTTTTAACATTAGGGCCGACCTAACACTTTCTTATTTTGTAATTCTTTTCTTTAATTATCTTCAGGGCCTACATGTACTTCCTTCTTCAATTTACTTTGTCATCTTCAAAAATCCATTTCTCCTCACCCATGAGGATCCACGTGACGTGACACATACCACCGGAAACAACATGATGTATATTATCCATCTATGGGTGTTGTATATGCATGTGCATTTTCCTTCATGTCCAAATACCTTCATCAATCTTGCGGTCCAAAACCCATGACTAGGGTTGACATCAATGACAACAACCAATATTCCAACAAATTTCAAATATACTGCTTGTGCCCCAAATAACTTGTTGAGATTTTCCCAGATCTCCTTGGATTATTTGTCCATATCTATGTGATGTAGCTCTAAATTTGAGAGGGCAAGGCCAATAATGGATTTTTTCTTATCATCTCTGCTCTACCATTCTATCAACTTGTTTGTATTTGCAGGTGCTACTTCGGTTCCTTTGACAATTCTCCAAAGGTTTTTATTCATGAATTGCATATGGATCTTCACTTTCCATGTATGGAAATTGAAAACCGAGTACTTATCTAACAACATATCCATCACTGATCAGATCTGATACTTTTCGCTGCTAAAAACTAATTATTGCTGGAAATAGAATTTTTGAAACTAAAAAACAAAAACTCAGTGAAAATTACCATTGCATCTATGTATTTATCGTATGGACTATACAATTTATAGACTGTATGGATTTGACACTTACTTTGGATGGAAGAAAAAAATTGACCTTTAACTTTGCTGATGGCTCAAGCTAACTTTGTAGTTGTTCTTCACTAATTCGATCTAGTGATTTAGCATTTGAAATGGAATCTCTGGGGACTGTACATATTTGGCTAAACAAATGGAAACTCCTTAATTCAACAACTCTAAAAACGTAGGTGACTTATCTTGGCTACTCAATTAATAAAACCGACAAACACTATTTGAATGGAAACTACAGGAAACAACAAATCATTCCTCCTAGCAACTTTCTTCTTGACAACGAATATCTCTAAATGATGGCTAAATCATAATTACAGTGGCGGATCTTCTAAATTGACCCACGATATCAAAAAAATAATCAAACCCTATGATCTTCAAGGTTCAACCTTTGACCATCCTACTTTGATACCATATTATGAAAACCATAGAAACACTAGGTAGGGCTACAATACCGAAAACATGATCTTCATAAACATTGAACGATACTCTATTACAATGAGGGTCCACACTCTTATAAGAACTTGAGAGACCAAAAACCTAAAAGACAAAAACCTAATCTTTTAACCTAAAGTTACTAAAGTGAAGTTATTACATGGGTAAGCCTTATATCTTGAATATATTCAACGTTTTGTAATCTAAACTATAGAAAGATAAATAAATATTTAATGACAGTCAGACATCCCTTGCCAAATAAGGAAGCAATTTTATCTAAATTAGAAATTGCAATGTGTTTTCAAAGTTTGATTTAAAATCTGGTTTTTGGCAAATTGGGATTAGTCCTAAAGATAGACTTAAGAACAACTTTGTAGTTTTGCATCGCAAGTGTCAATGGAAGGTCACAACTTTTGGTTTGAAAAATGATCCCTCTAAACTAAAAAATGTTGAATAAAGCTTTAATTCCAATCAAGTATCCCTTTCCAAATAAGGAAGTAGTTTTATTAAAATTAGAAATTGCAATGTGTTTTTAAGGTTTGATTTAAAATCTAGGTTTTGGTAAATTGGGATTAGTCCCAAAAATAGACTTAATACCAACTTTGTAGTTTTGCATCACCAATGTCAGTGGAAGGTTGCACATTTTGGTTTGACGAATGCCCCCTCTAAACTACAAAATACTGGATAAAGATTTAAATCCAATAAAGTATCCCTATCCAAATAGGGAAGCAATTTTATCTGAATTAGAAATTATAATGTATTTTCAAAGTTTGATTAAAAATCTAGGTTTTGGCAAATTGGGATTAGTCCAAAAGATAGACTTAAGAATAGCTTTGTATTTTTGCATGGCTAGTGCCAATGGAATTCATGCCTTTTGGTTTGACTAATGCTCCTTTTGAATTTGAAAAAAATTCAAAAGATGATGGAAGATATACTTAGATATCTTCCATTTTTTATTATTTACATCGACGACATCTTAGTTTGCTTTAGATATTTGAAAGAGCAGAAAAAAAATCTGGAATTATTTTATCAAAGAGTTTATAACCATGGGTTGGTACTCTCTCCCACCAAATATTATGAAAATTGAGCACATAAAGAAACCAAGATAATCCTTGTATTGTATATTATGGGAAAGTGAAAGGTTTCTTATATAGAATTACAAATAAGTTGAGTCAATCCACTTTATGAATGTGAGATATATCGAGAAACACAATAAAGTGAAGTAAGACATAAAAGGATAAAATAATCTAAAGTCAAAATGACTTTATTAATGCCTAAGTCTAATATCTAATTGACCATTATAACCTAATATTTACTTTAACACCCTCCCTTAATGGTCAATCTACTAACTACACCAAACTTATCCTGAAATTTTTCATATTTTTCAAGACCTAAAGACTTGGTGAGAATGTCTGCAGTTTGGTCCTCTATGGGACAATACTGCAATTTGATAGATCCATCCTCTACAAGTTGTCTAATGAAGTGGCCATGTACCTCAACACATTTGGTACGTTTGTTGAACATTGGATTCTTAACAAGTTTGATCACCCCTTGATTGTCACATAACATTTGTGTTCACTTTATTTGGTACATCTACATATCTGAAAACATCCTCTTGAGCCAAATTGCCTCACATGCTCCTTTCATTGCTCCTCGATATTTTTATTTTATTGATGAAAGGGCTACTGCATGTTGCTTCTTGTTGGTCCATGTGACTCCACATGTGCCAATGCTAAGAACATATCCAAAAGTGGATTTTTTTTATCATAGACAAAATCTGCCCAATTTGAATAAGTATACCCACACAACTGAGTGTCTTTGCTTCTGCTGTATAGAATGCCAAATTCAAGTGTCCCTTTCACATATCTCAACACTCACTTCATTGTAGTCTGATGCTCTACCTTGGGTGTTGTCATGAATCTGGAAATCAAGCTCAGATATCGTGGTTGTAAGATATATCAAGCTACCCATTAGTTGCATGTATGTTGACTCATTAACTTCCTTAGAGTTAGTCTTGGCTGAAATTTTCAACCCTTTCCCCATAGGTGTAGACAAGACTTTGTAATCTTTCATTCTAAACGTATCAAGAAAACTCTTGACATATTTTGTTTGTAATAAAAACATGATGCTACCTATTTTCCAAACTTCTACACCGAGGCAGTAGTGTAGGAGGTCTACATCAGTCATGTCAAAAGTTTTTCTTATATTAGATTTGATCTGTTCTATAGCACTTCCCTCACTACCTGTAATAATGATATCATCTACACATATGAATAGTAGGATGATATCATTACCAACTCTTTTGACATACATATTGGAATCTAAAGGATTCTATTGGAACCCCTTTTCATCCAAGTATCTGTCACTCTTGATGTACCATACCATGGGTGCTTGCTTCAAACTATATAGGGCCATCTTCAGTCTGTAGACCAGATGCTCCTTCCATAAAACCTGAAAACCCTATGGTTGATACATGTATACATTTTCTTGCAAATCGTCATTGAGAAAAACAATCTTCACGTCCATCTGATGGACCTTCTAGCCAAACAATGTTGCCATGGCTAGAACAAGTTGGATGGTGCTCATCTTTGTTGTAGGAGAAAAGGTATCATCATATTCAATGCATTCTCACTAAGAGAATCCTTTTGCAACCAATTGTGCTTTGTACTTGTCAATTGTACCATCTTCCTTATACTTGACCTTACACACCCATTTGCAACTACTAGGTTTCTTCCTTGGTGGAAGTGTTGTGAGGTTCCAAGTCTGATTTTTCATCAAACTCATGTTCGATTGTCATGGAATTTTCCCATTCAAGTCTCCCTTTCGCCTCCTAAAACAATTGTGGCTCATAGATTTCCTGAACATTAGCCATCAGAGCAAAGTTGACCGTGTTTGGTTTATGTTTTTTCTTTCCTCTCGATGATCATTCATCGATTATTTCATGTATCCAAACATCTCCAATGGTTTTGTGCCACCACTTGGGTATCTTCTTGGGATTCTCATCATCCTCACTTGCATCTATGTCATCTAAATGTTGATTTGGGATAACTACATCGAAAATTACTAACCTAGAGGACTCCTCATGCTCATAATCTCCCCCGCCCCTTCATGTGGAGCTACCTGAAGCTTGACACCTGAATCCTTATCCACCACTAGTTGCTCGGTAATTTTAAATTCAAGAGAAGCGTGGAAATGTCCAACTTTCTCATCAACAACAACATATTTACTAAAGCTTTCCTTATTCGTAACAATATCAACCAACATGTATGGTTTATGATTTCCATTGTACTCTATGATAATCATATTTTTTCTCTTTGGATCTAACTTGGTTCACTTTTCAAATGGAATCCAAGTTTAGGCAGTAGAACCAAATACTTTGAGATGGTTGACTTTGGTCTTTCTTACATGCCATGCTTTCCCTAGAGTCTTCTACTTCACTGCCATTGTTGTAGATCTATTCAACAAGTATAATGTTGTGAACACTGCCTCATCCCAAAACCTATTTGGAACACACATGTTTTGCAACATACACCTGGCCATATCTATGATAGTGTGGTTCCACCTTTCAACCACTCCATTTTGTTGTGGAGTGTAAGGTGTAGTGAACTATATTTTGATCCCATGTTTAGCACAAAATTATTGAATTATTTAAAACAAAATTTTCCACCATTATTAGACCTAAGAGAGTAATGTGACAACCTCACTCTTTTTCTACTAAGGCTTTGAACTTTTGAAATTCATTAAACACTTCATATTTCAGTTTCAAAAAATACACCCACATTTTCCTACTATAATCATCAACAATCAAAAAAAAATACCTAGCATCGATGATTGATGTCATGTTCATTGGTCCACAAATGTCTACATGAACCACTTGAAGTACTCTCTGAGCTCTCCACACTTGTCCTTCGTCAAATGACGCTCAATGTTGCTTCCCTGTGTTTTCGTCATAATACACACCTACAAGCGTGGAGAAGTCTCCAACCCACTTGGTGTTTCCTCAGAGACACAAACCTAAGTTTAGACCCATTGTCACCTTGATCTAGACTTCTTCCATCTATGCTCACTCCTAAGAAATCCAAGGGGGGTAGACCCTATTAAATTATGTGAAGTTTTGTTGTTAAGATTCTAGGAGTTAATTGAGTTATTAATAAGGGAGACCCAAAACAATGACAAGCAACAAATGCAATATGCAGTTCTTTTAATGGCATGAAAACCTTTATTTATGAAATAATAACTAGACCAGTGCCTAAAGATTATCAAAATTTGACATATTGAATTATGCACAAATAAAAGATTACTCCACAAGTATGAAACAATCTTATGAAATATATATACAATGAATTGAAAATTAACTTTACACTTGAAATAATTACTTCACAAGGAATAAAGAATAATTGCGACAAAGAATAAATAATGCTTAAATAAATGTAAATATTCACAAGTAAAGAATTTGCTTGAAAGTAAAAGTACTTGAAATAAATTGTTTGAAAGGAAATAACAAAGCTTGAAATATGAATGTTGTGCAATGTAAGTAAGTTAATTTTAATTTATTTTAGGTCTCTCTTGAACTTAGGGGGATTAGATGTGGGAGTTTTAGCAATCCTAAGCTATGTGATTTCCCCTAATCCTTATCCCTTCAACCAAGAGGAAGTGTTGGGTTCTCAATAAGAACAACAACAAGGTTCTTCCCTAGCTCCAGAGGTCAAATCTAGAATGCTTGGGTGCTCAACAAGGAGGACACGTAGTGTCATGAAACCATCCCTGGCTTCAACCCCTTCTAGCCTCCCAAGTCACCCATTTTTAATAGTAGAAACAATAATATATCAAGTGCCTAATTAAACTAGCCACACAATTCTTTTCCCTTTCGTAGTTACCCAAGATCCACAAAGTGGCAAGGGGAGGGAATACAGGGAAAAGGCGAGGCAAGATTTGATTACTTTGTCAATCTAACTAGCCAACACGATTTTGTAAGGATGGAAAGGACAAACACAATGCAAGGTGTGGGCACAATTAATTGAAATAAATTGAAAAATAAATTCAATAAACAACTATCCACACAACTTTTCCTTAAGGACAAAGGTGGGAAAAATAATTCAATTTAGCAACCTCACAACTATGGCACAATGTGGAGACAAGCCTACCGATTTTGTGCCAATGTGGGTGAAATAATATAAACTTACATGAAATAAGCTACAATAGCCACACAACCTTCTCTTTGTGGGAGAAGTGGGGCAAACAAATTAAGCAAAAACAAAAAATTAAACTCTAAACTAGTCTTCATGATTTTGCAATGTTGGCAAAGCCAAGCACAATGCAAGGTGTTGGAAAAATACTAAAACTAATTTACAATTTACAGAATTGGAAAAAGAAACAGAGAATGCAAGCCTAAAATACTTTCTTGGGATGCTTAGGATGACTTAGAAGTGAGAATAGAGAAGAGGGTTTGGTACCACAACCCTTGGATGCTTCCTTGAGTCTTTTGGGGCAAAAAATGGGTAGAATCTTCCCTTCTACTGGCGAAAACTTGCATAAAACAACAAGCTTTGCTTTCTAGAAATTGTTAAAAATGATTTGGAACAAGTTAGTTTATGTTAGGTTATAAAACATAAATTATTTTATAAAAATCTGAACTTGAAGAGGAAGATTAAATTGCAATATTGGAGGAGAATAATGCTTGAAATTGAAAGATAAATGGCTCGAAATGAAAACAAAAAATAAAGGAAGCTTTAGATGGTTGGACAAGTGAATTTCTAGATCTAAAATACACTCCTCCAAGCCTTTGGTAACCTGGAGATATGTAAATCCTTGCTACAAAATCAAACAATAAGGTGAGTTTATCTAAATGGCTTGCAAAATATTTTCCAAACACAAGTAGACACAACCCACATAGATCTATAGCAATACTACCATAAATCTATACCAAACAAAATACTTTGTTGGGGTCTCCAAGTAAACAATGCAAGGAAGGAAATACCAAAAAAATTGCAGCAGTATTACCTTAATAAGAACACCATAACATAGCACCAAGAAAACTCCAAGAGAAGATAATAGATCCTCCAAAGCTTCACTTTTATTATCCACAATATGTGGCTGCAAATACTTGCAACAATATTACAAAGAAGAAAGTGGGAGAGAGCAAGAGAGAGTGGGGAGATATTTTGGCATAATAGAGTTGTTGTGAAAACTCATTGTCAAAATGAGGAGGGAGGGCTTACTTTTATATGAGGGAGAAATGAGAGACCCCTTTTGGATGAATTACATGTGTCACCCATCCAAGAGAGAGGGACCAAGTCAAGGAGGGAACATTTTTAGGGTTTTGGAGCAAGTTATGATTTGAGGGATGAGATGGGAAGGGGGAAAACCCCCTTACACTTATTCAAACATTAATTTAGGCTATAGGAAGGGAACACTTAGATTTTTTGTACTTTTTTCACTTTAATTTTTACTTTCGCCTATGTTCATGAGGAAGGGGGGTGCACTTTTCACTAGGGAGACTCACTTTAGGTTGTTGGCTTGGCATGGGGGGGTATTCTAAGTGGATTTTCACTTTTATAACTTAGGAAATACATTAGAAATAATTTCTCCACTCTCTCTCATGACTTTAGACATTTTACAATTTTTTGGCTTTTTACCTTAGCCAACTATTTGTTGACTTTTGACTGACTTTGACTCCTCATGGAGAATGACCTAACAAAAATTGTCCAATTGAGCCAAAACTTGGTCCAAGGGTGTAGGGGGGCATAAAACATTTTATTTGATTACCCATACCTCTATACAAAATCCCCAAGGACCAAATTTTTACATTTTACATAAAAAATAATCAAAATTTTCAATTAACGGAAAACCTTAATTATCAAAAAATCCTATCAAAACTTAACAAAATTACAAAAGATTCTAGGAGATGTCTAGCATGGTCATTTAAAATACTTATAAACCTTATTCACCCCTTGGGATCGATTATTATAACACCTTTCACCACTTTGGAGGATTATTTGAGTGAAAAACTCCAGGATAATTAAAATCACCTGGTAAGCAAGATTAATTACCTGGGGGGAAAAAACACTCAATGAAAGGAATTCTCTAATGATAAAGTATTAGGAAAATAAATAAAAATTGACCCATGCTAACATATTACATTATTATCCCATGTAGGGGAGCGAGCATTCCGAGTACATAGAAAAAATGTGTTGGGGGGGGGGGAATTGCCCTGTTGAGCCAAAAGTCTTCAAACATGTTGTACCACAAGGTACATATCTTCATGGTACATGACGTTGACCCCTAGTTGAAATAGGTGGTCAACATCTGGCTCCACATGGGGATGTGTGCTCGATATTTTGGAAGGATATCATGTGAGAACCTCAAAATATGCAAAACATAGTGCTCACCAATACCCAACATAAGTACATGTGCAAAAATAATAAACCATACTCAAATAAATGAAATTATATTGAAAATAATCACATAAAAAAAATGACTATAGAATGAAATATATACATAAATGAAATAATAACAAAATTGGAAGAATCAAAGGAAAAAGGTTAGATATGTGTTACAAAGGGTGCCCCTTTGGACACCAGGTTTCTCATCATTGGAAAAATAGATTGAGTAGTTTCCCATTCCTTGGAATATTCATGGGCTTGCCATCCAAATGGTTGAGGTAGAAAGAATTAGGACCTGTTATTTCCCAGATCATATATGGACCCAGTCATAAACTATCAAATTTCCCATGTTTTCCTGGTTTTTCCTTGCCTTTATCCCTAAACAATATTGTATCCCCAATTATGAAATCCATTTGTCTTGATGATTTATCAAATACCCTTTTAACCTTTTCCTGATTTTTGCAATTCTGATCATAAGCCTTCCTTATGTTTTCATCTAACTCAATCATCTGATTAATCATGTTCTGAAATGCATTCTTTCCTGTGAAAAAATCCTGAAGTAAACCATATGCTGGAAGCTTAAGGTGTATTGGCAATCTGACATCCAAACCATAGACTAATTCAAATGGAATTTCTCTTGTTGTAGCCTTCTTTGTTATTCTATCTACCCATAATGCATATTTGATTTTACTATCCCATGACCTTTTAGTTTCCCCGACAATTTTCTTCACTATGGTCATCATATTTTTATTACTTGATTTTGCTTGACCATTTCTTTGGGGATAATAATCTGATGCATGGGACAAAATAATGTCGTATTTGAAAAAAAGAGGACATTTATGTTGAGCAAAAATATTTTTCATTCTCTGTTACTATTTTTGAAGGCACACCAAACCTAGTTATTATCTTGTCTTCAATGAAATCCATGAAAACTTTTTGAGTTGTTGATTTAGTAGGGATGGCTTCAACCCATTTAGTGAAGTAATTTGTAGTTTTTAAGACCTATGAATAGCCATTACTTGAATTATCCTTAAACTTTCCAATGAAGTCCAAACCGCACTGTTGAAAAGGTGCTTCAACCACTACTGGTTGTAAAGGGAGGGAAACTAACTTTTGTTTCCCTATGAAAAGATGGCAAGGCTCACATTTTCTTACAAATTGATGGACATCTAAGAAAATTGTGGGCCAATAATACATGGCTCTAAGGATTTTATGAGTTGTTGGTTTAGCTGCTTAGTGGTCGCCACAAAATCCGACATGAAATTCATCCACTAGTTTCTTGGCTTCAATTTCATCAACACATCTAAGGATTATTCCACCGGGATTTATCCATCGTAGTCCATCTTTAGTGATGACATACTTGGACGATTTTAACTTTAAAGATCTTTTCTTATGACCCACAAGATGGCCTAGGCATGTGAGGTTCTTAAAATAGAAAATTATATCTGCATACCATTCAACCTGTTCAAGTCTTAATATGTTTGGGGAATATTATGTATCATCATTTTGACAAATCATACCCAAAGCCCTATCATTCCCTTTAGTCAACATTTTATCTAGACTTTGCCCCTTGATTAATTTTGTAGGATTGATTTCTAAGTCATATTCTTTAATTTTAGAAATCCATCTTCCCCTTGTACCTAATCCTTCTGACTGAGATAATACATCTTTAACTGTTGAATTAGGAACATACCCAATTACTTTGGATTATCCAATGAAGACTCTGGAATGTTTTAGGGAATTTACCAAAGAATATGCATGTTTTTCAACCATGGGGTATTTTAATTCTGCATTTTGCAAGGCCCTACTCATGTAAGCAATGGGATGCTCCTAGCCTTGGTCATTTTTTTGAAGAAAAACACCAATAATGGTGTCTTCAGAGGAAAAGGAGAAAATCTGAAAGTCCTTGGAATAATCCAGACTTATTAGGACGAGAGCTTCAGATATGGCATTTTAATTTCTTTGAAAGCCTTCTTTCTTTGATCATTGCATTCAAATTTAACATCTTTCTTGAGTAATTTATAGATTGGCTTACCTATCTTTGCATAATTATGAATGAATATGTGAACAAAATTTATTTGGCCAAGGAAGGATTAGAGAGCTTTATTTGATATAGGCAAAGGGACATTTTTAATTGCTTCAACTCTTTTCAAGTATATCTTGACCCCATCTTTGGAAATTATGTGGCCTAAAAGTTTCCCTTTTGTTACCCAAAAAACTGATTTAGCCGGATTTAGGGAAATCCTAAATTCCCTACATCTTTCAAAAACCTTCTTTAAATGACTAATGCGACTCTTCCCATCCTTTCAAAACACTGTTAAGTCATCCTGATAGATTTCAATGATCTTTCCAATCAATCCTCTAAAGGCATAATCCATATCTTTTTGAAAAGTAGCTCCAACATTAGACAAGCCAAAATACATTCTTAGATATTCAAAGGTATCCCATGGAGTAGTGGAGGTAGTTGTATGCCTATCCTCTTCTTTGACCATGATCTGATTATAACCTGAAAAACCATCAAGCATTGAAAGCATTCCAGAACCTGTTACCCTTTGTAGTAATGTTTCCATCTTGGGGAGGGGATAGTTATCCTTTGTACAAACAATGTTCAAATTTCTAAAATCTACACATAGCCTGATTTGACCATTCTTTTTTCTAGCTACAACCAAATTTGAGCACTAGGAAAAATGTCTAGTTTGGGATATTATTTTGGTTGCTAACATTTTTTGCAACTCCTTTTGGACCAAAGGAGCCAACTTGGGGTTAATTTGTCTCAATTTCTATCTAAAGGGTTTAGATTCCTCCTTCAAAGGAATGTCGTGATGAATTACATCTTCCCTATATACCTTAATCTCATCATAGGTGAAAGCCAAAACATCCCTATACTCTCTTAGTAATTAATAATTTATTTCCTTTCCTCTGTAGGTGTGATTTTTCCAACCTTCACCATTCTAGGCTCTTAATTAGTTCCAATGTTGACTTCAAAGTGATCACTTGGTTTTATACATGTTTCCTCCTTTGGTTTGTGACCATATTGCCTGTCAAATAGTTTTTCTTGTGAAACAAAGCCTCTAGGGACTAGGTTAATCTTATAATCATTTTTTGTATAATTACATCCCTCTTCTTTTTCATTGACATGGAATTCAGAAAATTCTTGCATGTGATTTAAGAACTTAGTGACTTTCTTATCATCGTCAAATATTTTCCAATAATCCATATTATCCAGAACTTAAGGCCTAAATATGACTTCTACGGTAATGTTTTCTTTAATCAAATCTTGGGAGAGTTGAAGAGTGGAACCAACTACAACCAGTTCATTTGCTTTAAAATTATGATCTCTAGTAATAACGATAAGGTTTAAGGCATCCAAACTTTCCATGGTGTCCCATATTGCATTCCTATACTTTTTTAGCTTTTTAGAATTGCATGCAAATTTATTCTTAAGCTGTTGGATGACCAGATCTGAATCTCCCTTTATATTCAAACATTTGACACCCATGTTCTTGCAAAGTTCTATACCAAGCAACAAAGCCTCATATTCAGCCACATTATTGGTAGCATCAAATTCCAATCTATATGCAAACTTAAATTCTTGACCAGATGGAGATTCAATGATTATGCCAACACCTTTCCCAGATCTAGAAAATGCACCATCAAAATGCATGTACCATACCTCGTTAACTCTTTCCTCTTTAGCTTAGTCTTCTATGGGACCTAAAGAGTTAGACAAGATGGAATAATTTCCAAGGCCATCTTCTTTATATTTTAATTCGTTTCTAGGATTCCTTGGGTATTCTACATGATACCTTCTTTCCAATTCTCTATTCAGTTTAAACATGACCCCATTTGGAGTGGGAATGGTGGCATAAGTTAAATCCATTTGTATATTACCCCCCAAATCTGCAACTATTTTTCTTGAGAGAAACATACCCCAATTATTCGGTACATCAATCACTACTAAGTCCATTTCTATTATGATGTCTGGGAAGGTAGCCAAGTGTACTTGTAAGCTTTTAATAAAACCATGCACCTTAATCATTTTACTATCCATGGCACAAATGTTATGGTAAGGCCTTGAAATCCTTAAATTTAATTGTTCCATCACTTTCTTAGTCATAATATTTGAACTTGCTCTAGAATCAAGCATGCAATTATGAAGGAGATGGATGTTCACAAGTAGGGAAAGGAAAAATGGTTGATTATTTTCGTTCCCCCTATTCCAAATTTTCAAAATCACACGTGCATCCTGGTAAGATACAGTTGGTGGACTGTCAATATTGTCTCGAGGATGATCTTCTATGGCTTTGAGTAGTTTCTCCCTTTGAGATGGAATCGTCATAATTTTTGCTATAGAGACCAACAATTTTTCATTATTCAACCATCCCCCTAATTCAATATTTAATTTTGTATTTGTAGGAAAAAATTATTTAGGAGGGGGAGGAGGTACCTTAGGAACACTTGCTTGAGGCTTATCTTGATTTTTGGCTCCATTTCTTTGGTAAGAAAGGCCTCTATATCTAGCCATATCTGATACATGCTTGGGAGTAGGCTTAGGAACAAACTTTTATTTTTCTTTGTCTACCACATCATTCAGGAAGTTTACATCCCTACCATGCTATGTTAATTCCATCCATTCATTCACGCCAACATTGTATTTTCGGCCACACATGTTAACTTGTTCATTTTCTGATTTAGAGAACACTTCTTCACCACAAATTTCAAGGAAGACTTGGCAAGTTAATTCTTCGTGAAATTCCCCACAAGGCCTACAATAAGGGATAACTTGGTGATCAACCAAGTTAGTAGACTCAAAAGGATTCGGTGGCCTTTGTTGTTGAGGTGGAGGTCTCTTTGGCCATTTATCATTTGGCTTATGATGAGGTCTACTAGATTGATCCCTCTCCATGGCTATCAACCTATTTTGCATGACTGACATCTTATTAGCATGGTTAATCTCCATTTGCTTAATTAATTGAGTGAGCTCCTTTATGCCATCATTAGAAGACTCTTGATTTTCAACTTTCTTCTTCTTCTCCTCATTGGTTTTGGAAGAAGTTCCCCTTGAGAAACCATGAATATTTGACTTCCTAGTATCTTGCATATTCTTATCTATCCCGATAGCATACTTTTGTGCATCCCTTAGAGTTGTTGGTTCTTTATCCCTTAACTAATATCTGATTTGACCCTCAAATGATTCCATATAATGAATTAAAATAGATGCATCAAGAGGCTTAATAGTTTGAGGGAGGATTTTAACCAAGTCATTAAATATCTGAATGAATTCTTACATTGTTTCATTTTCCTTCTTTTGATTAGTACTAATGGAAACCAATAAATGATGATCCTCCTTCTGATCACTCCACCTTTCCATGAATGCTTTCTGAATTTAGCCAAGGTGTTAAATTTATCATCATTTTATTCCAATAACCAATCTAAGGCATCATCTTCTAAAGACAAGACAAAAAGATTCATCTTGGTGTCTTCATAGTTATGAGCATTGCACCATCTACTGATGCACACAATGAATTTTCTGATGTGAGGCTTGGCACTAACAACATTGTTTCCCTGAAAAATAGGTAATTTCTCAATAGCTTTGTCAGGATTAAGATGAGGATAGCCTTGAATATTAATAAAATTACATGGTTTAAATTCTTCACCCATAGTTGTTGCATGATTATTATGTGCAAATAAGAGATGTATATCAAAGATTACTTCTTCCCCAAGACTTTCAAGTAGCCTACGAGGAGCTAGTATGTTTATTCTCCTCCTATACACCCTTTCAGGTTCAGGAAGGGAATCAACCAACCCTTGTGGGTTTCTCCTGGTAGGATACCTAAAAAAATTATCAAATTGAGTCTCCACTTGGAGATTAAGCAATGTCTAATAAAAAATCATAAGTTGTGAATAATTAAGGGACAAATTTATTACTTAGTTTTTTTTAAAAATAATTAAGTTTTATCAATTAACCAAGGATAAGAGACTTATCCCTGGCAGCGACACCAAAGATGTTATTGTCCTAATACACACCTACAAGCATGGATAATTCTCCAAACCACTTGGTGTGTCCTTGGAGGCACAAACCTAAGTCTAGACCCACTGTCACCTCGATCTAGACTTCTTTTGTCTAGATTCACTCCTAAGGAATCCAATGGGGGTAGACCCTATTAAACCATATGAAGTTTTGTTGTTAATATTCTAGGAGTTAACCAAGTTATTAATTAGGGAGACCCAACCCAATGACAAGCAGAAAATGCAATATGTAGTTCTTTTAATGACATGAAAACCTTTATTTATGAAACAATAACTAGACCAATGCATAAAGATTATCAAATTTTGACTTATTGAATTATCCACAAATAAAAGATTACTCCACAAGTATGAAACAAGCTTATGAAATATATATACATGAACTGAAAAATAACTTTTCACATGAAACAATTACTTCACAAGGAATAAAGAATAATTGTGACAAAGAATAAATAATGCTTCAATAAATGTAAATATTCACAAGTAAAGAATTTGCTTGAAAGTAAAAGTACTTGAGATAAATTGCTTGAAAGGAAATAACAAAGATTGAAATATGAATGTTGTGCAATGTAAGTAGGTTGTTTTTAATTTATTTTAGGTCTCTCTTGAACTTAGGGGGATTAGAAGTGGGAGTTGTAGAAATCATAAGCTATGTGACTCCCCTTAATCCTTATCCCTTCAACTAAGAGGAAGTGTTGGGTGCTCAATAAGAAGAACAAAAAGATTATTCCCTAGCTCCACAGGTCAAATCCAGAATGCTTGGGCACTCAACAAGGAGGACACGTAGTGCCATGAAATCGTCCCCAGCTTCAACCCATTCTAGCCTCTCAAGTCATGCTTTTTAATGGTAGAAACAATAATATATTGGGTGCCTAATTAAACTAGCCACACAATCCTTTTCCCTTTATTAATTGCCCAAGATCCACAAAGTGGCAGGGGTAGGGAATACAGGGCAAAGGCGAGGCACGATTTGATTACTTTGTCGATCTAACTATCCAACACGATTTTGCAAGGATGGCAAGGCCAAACACAATGCAAGGTGTGGGCACAATTAATTGAAATAACTTGAAAAATAAATGCAATAAACAACTAGCCACACAACTTTTCCTTAAGGACAAAGGTGGGAAAAATAATTCAATTTAGCAACCTCACAACTATGGCACAATGTGGAGGACAAGCCTACTGATTTTGTTCCAAGGCGAGTGAAATAAAATAAACTTAAATGAAATAAGCTACACTAGCCACACAACCTTCTCTTTGTGGGAGAAGTGGGGCAAACAAATTTAGCAAAAACAAAAAATTAAACTCTAAACTAGCCTTCACGATTTTGTAAGGTTGGCAAAGTCAAACACAATGCAAGGTGTGGGCAAAATACTAAAACTAATTTACAATTTACAGAATTGGAAAATGAAACAAAGAATGCAAGCCCAAAAGACTCCCTTGGGCTACTTACAATGACTTAGAAGTGGGAATAGAGAAGAGGGTTTGACACCACAACTCTTGGATGCTTCATTGAGTCTTTTGGGGCCAAAAATGGGTAGAATCTTCCCTTCTACTGGAGAAAACCTGCAAAAAACAACAAAATTTGCTTGTTGGAAATTGTTAACTTGGAACAAGTTAGTTTTATGTTAGCACATAAATCATAAATTATTTTATAAAAATATGAACTTGAAGAGGAAGATTAGATTGCAATATTAGAGGAGAATAATGATTGAAATTGAAAGATAAATGGTTGGAAATGAAAACAGGAAACAAAGAAAGCTTTATATGATTGAACAAGTGAATTCCCAGATCTGAAATCCACTCCGCCAAGCCTTTGGTAACTTACAGATATGTAAATCATTTCTACAAAATAAAAAAAGAAGGTGAGTTTATCTAAATGGCTTGCACAATCCTTTCCAAACACAAGTAGACACAACCCACAAAGATCTATAGCAATACTACCATAAATATATTCCAAACATAATACTTTGCTTGGGTCTCCCAGTAAACAATGCAAGTAAGGAAATACCAAAAAAATTGCAACAATATTACCTTAATAAGAACACCATACCATAGCACCAAGAACACTCCAAGAGAACACAAAAGATCCTCCAAAGATTCACTTTTATTATCCACGAGATGTTGTTGCAAATGCTTGCAGCAATATTACAAAGAAGAATGTGGGAGAGAGCAAGAGAGAGTAGGGAGAGATTTTGGCATAATAGAATTGTTGTGAAAACTCATTGTCAAAATGAGGAGGGAGGGATTAATGTTATATGAGAGAGAAGTGAGAGACCCTTGTTGGATGAATTACAAGTGTCACCCATCCAAGAGAGAGAGAAAAATTCAAGGAGGGCGTTGTAACAACCCAAATTGAATATTTATTTATCATAGTTGTTAAATTAAATTTAGTTAATTATTAAAATAAATTCATCGGGTCTTTTATTATTTTATTATTAAAAAACTAGCTGAAGTAATTAATGAGGGGATAAGGTTGTTGGGGAAATTAATGAAAGGATAAGGCAGTTGGGGAATTGAATGAGGCAGAGGGATTCGAGGGAGGAGGATAAGGAATAGGGGAGAGGACTTGGAGAGGGGTCTTTGTTTTGGGGGAAATTGGGGGAAGAGAAGGAGGATGAAATTCTGAAAGAGAGGATGAAATTGGAAGAGTAGTTTGTTTTGGAGAACTCTCACAGGGGCACTGTTGTTGCTAGGAAATTTGGGCTTGGGGGCCAGGAGATTGCAAGGATTTATGGAGCTAGAGAGTCGAAGACGATGTTCCTAGTTGGCTGGGAGGTTAATATTAAGTTTAGGAAGTTTGGGAAAGAATAAGAACAAATGAATCAAGGGATAAATCAACCAACCTACATGTCGAGGTATGTATTTTATTATGCTATTGTTGTTATTATGTTGTTTACCAGTTTATTCCTGGTATAAAGAAAACTATGAAAGAAAACCATAAACTAAATTGCAGTTATTTTAGTAGAAGATAACAATATATATATATTGTTATTTTATTGAGGCTCTTAAATAGGAAGGCCTTACAAATGGTATCAGAGCTCGTTTTCAAAACTAAAGCATGGGCTTGACCACCCACATAAATGTACAATCTGATAGATTAACGTATTCAAAGATTGTTGTTTTGATTGGGATTTTCAAATTTAAAGCCACCTAAGTTTTAGTTAATTGATCTCAGTGCAAAATATGCTTACCATGGTCTGAAATTTAACAGTCCAAGGCTAGTTTTGTTAGTTTTACATCAAGATTAGTTATAGCATAGCAGCCAAAACAGAATGTCTTTCCTCTTATAAATTTAGAACACTAGGTCTGATTTTCAGACATGAAGAACAATAAAAGGAAAATAATTATTCCCCTTGCAATTTCCTTCTTAGAAAGCCATGTGTGGACAATAATGGTGAAGAAAATACAAGGAGAAGAAGCAAGGGCATTGATCATCTCTGCAAAGAACAATTTACAACTTCAAGACAAAGATCGCAGGATGCCTTTTTGTGTGAAACCACAACTTATTTATCAGACTAGCACTGGGAAAGGAGAAGCAGAGAAATATAATTATTTAGAAGCACAGTTTGTCAACATGGTAAAAAACAAAAAAACAACTGAGAAATTTTGTGTAACATATCCAAAGGACATTCCCATTGAAATATAAACCAAAGCCATATATGGATGACAAATAAATAAATACATGTATTGAATAAGATGATGATACAATGTCAATAGCATGGGGCTTATATACACAGATGCATGTACATGTAATCATGATTGTGTAATGATGTCTATAGTAATAAATAAGTAATAATATATACAGTTAATAATTTAATTACAACATACAAATGTATATAATATTTAGAGTAGAAAATTGTAATATCAAGCTAAATAATTTATCATTTAAGTGAAAGAAAGCTACCTATAATGGCAATCACTCTATTGCAATATCCGAAAACATTAAACCACCAAAGAAAACTTCCAAAATATTGGTCATGCCCAAAGTCTAGAAGAATTGAAGAGGGGGATATTTCAAAAAATTAGCAGAAACATGCAAAAGCAACCTGAAATATCTTTCAAATAACCATAAATCTCCTGAAACATCCCTAAAAGACATCATGTTCACAAAAGGTCAAAGTGCATATGTTTTGAGACGGGCTTGAAATTTTCCAGATGCTAAAATGCAGGATTTATTCTAAAGACTTATTCATATTTTAGAAGAGGGAATAATCATTTTGTTTAAAATATATGTACTTATTTGAATATAAAATCTCCACAGACCATTATGTAATCTTAGCCAAACCAAAAAGGAAAGGAAAGAAACAAACCATCGAAATCAACTTCTCCCCAATTTTGTCCACTTACAGATAGTTGTTTATCTTTTGGAATTAACCCTATTGTGTTTGTCATAAAATTTGTCAAATTGTTGACATCATGTTCATGAAATCCCGCAATCTTGATGTTCAACCCAACTTTAATATTGGCACCGAGTTGATAACCCCTGGGAACTCAAGTCCAACTCAAACCCTTGACTTCGTTTTGGCCACATCAACCACCTTGCCTCCACCATGCCTTTTCCACACTATACCTCCATAATGTATCCTCAGTTGACCTAGATTTGTGCATGGTCTACGCATAAATACCAAGCACCAGGCGCCAAGGATAAGGCCCACGGGGATCCTAAGCTCATGCACTACACGTCACATCACAGGTCATATCCCAAAGCCAAGACCAAGCCCATATTCGAGGAGAAGCCCACGAGGTTGTTGCGCACACTGAGACCAAACACCCAAGTCACGAGGAAGACAACCCACGAGGGGTGTTTTCTTTGGCAATGTGCATCCTCTGAAGCTTTCTGCATACCTTGTGTATGCACATGGTTCCCAAGGCATTATCATCCTAAGAGGAGCCACACTGAGGCAGGTAGGTGGTAGCAACCAAACCTCGGGGCCATATCTGCGGCCATGGATACCATCGCCTTATTAAGTGGTGATAGCGTGAGCTGACCTGAAAACCATGGTCGTGACCACCTGGCGGTCGTCCATGGGGCCAAGGCCACACCTTCTAAACTCGATTGTGTGTATAGTACATGAGAGGTAGACTATGCACAGAGCGGAAGGGAGGTGTAGCAAAGGTTGTGCAAAGGAGAATGAAGGCTCTACATGCTGGGTATGGTTTGTATAGTTGTTTTTTTTTTTTATGCTTGGACAGGTGGGAAAAGAGGGAGGGGGCACATGGACCTCATGCAAGGTCCCACACTGCATACCTTACTTTAACATTATGTTTTTATATATTTAAATTTTTATTTCTTTATTTATTATTATTTATTTGTTAATATATATATATATATATATATATAGGTCAAATACATATATATTGGGGGGTAATGTATATAGAGATATATAAAAAGGGAGGTACATTAGTAACATAATATCAATGAATAAGGATAAGTTTAAAGTTTATGATGCATATAATTTAAGGTTAGCTACATTTAATATAATTAATGTTAATTATTAAAATGATTAAATTAATATTATAAGTTGATAATGTTAATGAACATTAATTAATGAGATTAAGAGGGGATTTAATAACTAATTATAAAGGATCAATTACATAAAGATATAATTTTTATAAGGATGTAAAGTATTAAAGGGAAGGGTTTGACGCATCATTAAATGGGTAAGTTAGGGTAATCGACGAGTACCCACAGTGCTAGCATAGCTAGCAAGACAACAAGTTAGTAGCTTACCTGGACGAAGTTACCAAGATTAGATGCCTTAACCCTGACCTAAGCCACTTACCTAAAGAGAGTAATGTTTGTTTACAGACAAGTAAATTTGTTTTTATACCTAACCCTATGTTTGCAAGTATAATTTTGAGCAAATGTGGAATGCCTTAAACTTTTTCTTGATAAGCATTTGGTTTAATGCAGATTCAATTATCCAAGATGGTTAGGACTCGGGGAAATCAAGGTCGAGGGGCATCGTCGCAAGGACCACCAACACTGGCGTTGCCACCACCATAGTGTGAATTAACTCTCATTTTGCACTCCTTAGAGGTTATTAATGAGACATTAAAGGGACGTCATTCAACATATGTCGAAGTGGAACCCCCACAATCTGGAGTGGGTAGCCCTAAAGCGTCAAGGGACTTAGAGGGAGGGCCTCTGCCAAGGGACATCACCAAATAACTATAGAAGATCAAACTCCCATAGTTTGTTGGGAGTCGTGCAAGTGAATGTGCAGAGGCATGGTTGGAAGGAATGATGCGATGTTTTGCCTTAAGAGACTATGCTTCCACATCAAAGATGAAGATAACAATCTTTCAGTTGAGGGATAGTGCCTTGAACTGGTGGGGTAACCTGGAGAGGCAGTTGCACCTTACCCCAGACACCATCTCATGGGATCTTTTTGAGGAAAGGTTCTGGAGGAAATATTTTCCTGTGTACTACGAGGAACAATAGGTAGGAGCATTTCATTCTCTAGTTTAGAGAAACAGGACCATGGAAGAGTATGAGATCAGGTTCATGGAATTAGTAAAATATGTCTCATACATGGATACCAATCAACAATAGGCATAATGTTTTGTGTATGGGTTAAACCCTAAGATAAGGGCCATGGTATGGATGTGGAAACCATAGTCAGTAGCTAAAGCAATTGAAAATGCTCGTTACAGGAAGGAGCATATGAGCTTAAATGGAGGTATAAGATCAACCATTCCACAACATACTGGATTCGTGGGGAAGGCCCCTACGACCTTCTCTAGGGGAGGAATCTCTAGGCCACCTCCTTATTGCAATAGAGTCACACCTAGAGCAGTTACGACATGTATTTCAATGGCAGGCAGTGCAACATCCCACTCATCACCAACAATGCAGGTAGGTACATGACCTTCTCAAGGAGAAACAAGTAAGGGCTGGGGTTCCAAGGGAAAGAACTCATTTTAGAGGCCTTCATAGGGTAGCACTTGTTGATTTTTCATTAAGCTAGGCTCAAGCATGAAGTTCATTCCAATTTTAGCATTTTACTTGAACCATAGACAATTGCAGTTTCACCATTAACAATTTGTTGCAACAACCAAGATCACAAGAAGAAATACCATGCACAAGTACACAAGAAATATCCTGGTAAACCCTTCTCAACAAGGGAATAAAACCCAACCAATCCTTTGTTATATTCTTCTAGAGAAAGACCTCCCAAACCATAAACCTAGCACACAAAAGGGTGCTCACAAAACCTAGAAAGTTATCGCCCAAGAGAGGTGCGTACTTCATCCCAAGAACAACTACGTGCTAAAATTTCCAAACTCACACTTGTGTTATCTTTCCTCAATGGGGAAATTACCTTTATTTATATTAGACTGAACATATCAAAAGTAGTGTCTATTGGCACAACAAGGTCGACCTCAATAACTCACAATATAATTAATAATTATCATATTAATTATCTTTTACATTAATTATCTGGTGGGGCCGACCTGTACCATTTACATCACAAATAAGGTTACAGGTAAGTTTGACTCTTGGACAATATAGCAAGGGATCCCATACACCCACTAGTTCTCAACCACTAGGGGCACGTCCATCTGTGCTCAACCACAGGGACGTCCACGTCTCTATCTCACTGCGTCTCACAAGAGAATCATCAGAATACACACTCACTAGTGCTCAGCCACTAGGATCACATTCACCTGTGCTCAGCCACAGGCACGTCCTACTCAGCAGATCTCTATCTCACTATGTCTCACAGGAGAATCATATGGAGTATCACATCATCTCAACTCTCTACATAGAGGATAACAACACATCATTTCATCTATGTCCCAGAGAGAACGACACACCCAATTCATGGGATTCCTCACCCCGCACAGGGGCACACAATTTTCCATCTCCGTCTCAAAGAGGAACCACACACCCATCTCATGGGCACACCCAAATCATGGGATTCCTCACCCCACACAGGGGCACACAACGTTCCTTCTCCATCTCAGAGAGGAACAACACACCCATCTCATGGGCTCTCTCTCAAGCTGAATCACTCAGTCTATGTCCTAGAGGATGTCTCACGCAACTGTGATCATCAAAAACACCCATGTTCCACCCCAGGTTACTTGTTGTGGGTGTGGAGGACCTCATTACCAGTGTGATTGTCCAGAGTCACAAGTAGGCTTTGTGCATATAGAAGGAAATGCCTCGATGGGAAGAGTGAGTAGTAGCCACCAAATTTATGCAGTGGTTGATAACCGCTAGGAAGAGCATCAATCCATTATGGTGGACTTGTCATGTATGTTAAATCATATCAATGCTAAGATTTTATTTGATTCTAGTGCTACAAATAGTTTCATTTCACCTTGTGCATTATAAAAGTGTGGGTTGGCAGCCTACGAGCACGATGACTTTAAACAAGTCGAGATGGCTTCGAGGGAAAAACAAGTGGTAGGACCTAACGTCGATAATTTTCTAGTAGACCTAGGAGTGTGTACTACTAGGTTGAAGGTGTACGTCATTGCTCTATATATGTATGACCTAATCATTGGAATGGATTGGTTAGAAGCCCACTAAGCTATCGTAGATTGTTTCGCGAAAATGGTGCTTTGTGTTGACGACGAAGGAAGGTCATTAGAGATCCATGGTGTACGGAGGAAGGTGTCTCTATGCTTTATCTCGACCATGAAATTTAAACATTGCATGAGGAAAGGTTGTCGATTATGTGTAGTGGAAGCAGTCAATGAAGGGAAAGGACCCTCCATGGATCAGTATCCAGTATTGTCGGAGTTTAAGGATGTTTTTTCGAAAGAGTTTCCTGGGTTACCTCCTGAGAGGGAGATTGATTTTACCATTGACCTAAAACCCAGTGCAGAGCCAACTTCCAAGACACCGTATAGGATGACGACGCCAAAACTTTGTCAGTTGCAGATGCAGTTGAAGGAACTACTTGACTTAGGGATAATAAGGACTAGTGTCTTGCCTTGGGATGCACCAATAATTTTTGTCAAGAAGAAGGATGGTTTCTTACGATTGTGTATAGATTACAGGGACTTGAACCATGCTACAATGAAAAATAGGTACCCAATGCCACAGATAGATGACCTCTTTGATCAGATGAAATGAGCAACAATTTTCTCAAAAAATGATCTGCGATCAGGGTATCACCAGTTAAGGATTAAGGAAGGCGATATTCCTAAAACAACCTTTCGAACTTGGTTTGGGAATTATGAGTTTGTTGTAGTACCTTTTGGTTTGACCAATGCACCAACAGTATTCATGAACCTCATGAATGGTGTATTATGAAAGTACTTAGACTGCTTTGTACAAGTCTTTCTGGATGATATCCTCATCTATTCCCGGAACGAAAGAGAACATGAGGAACACTTGAGAGTGGTGTTGTCATGCCTTAGAGAGAACAAATTGTATGGAAAGTTGTCGAAGTGTTCTTTCTTCCAGAAAGAGATTCATTATTTAGGTCATATCATTTCCGGTGAAGGAATTTTTGTGGACCCAGAAAAGGTAAAGGCCATTATGGAATGTCCAGTGCCGAAAAATGATCATGAGGTGAGAAAATTCATGGGGCTAGTTGGTTTTTATCAGAGGTTTGTGGAAGGGTTCTCTAAGATAGCGAAACCCATCACCACCTTGCAGCGCAAGGGGGTCAGGTATGAATGGACAAAAGAGTGTGATATTGCATTCATCAAGCTTAAGAGGTTACTAACTAGTGCACCAATTCTACAAGTGTCGGATATGGAAAAGGACTTCACAGTCTGCACAGATGCCTCGAAGCAAGGACTGGGGGTCGTGCTAATGCAAGATGGGGGAGTGATAGCGTATGCGCCAAGAAATTTGAAGCAACATGAGGAGCTTTACGCTACTCATGATTTAGAGTTGGCAGTTGTAATGTCAGCTCTGAAACTTTGGAGGAATTATCTAGTGGGATGTAGCTTTGAAATGAAAACAAACCATGAAATCTTAAAGCATCTCTTCACTCAAAGAGATCTCAATGCCAGACAAAGGAATTGGAGTGAGTTTATGAGTGAGTACAATTTTGGAATTCCGTACATCAAGGGAAAGGAGAATGTGGTCACAGACGCCTTGAAAAGGAGACCACATGTCTTCTCCTTGGTACCCTTAAAAGTTAATCTGAGGGAGCATGTGTTGGGGAAACTTCTTGGAGATAGTTGGTATTTAAAGGTTACTTCAAACCTCTGGAGTGGGAGGCAATTAGATCCAAAGTATGAAGGATATAGCTTGGAAGCACATGGATTGTTAAGATATCAGGGAAGGATGTACATCCCCGAAGGTGGGGATATTCGAAGCACCATAATCAAGGAAGCCCATAGTGAACTTTATTGTGCACATCTGGGTGTGAAGAAAATGTACGCAGACATGAAGAAGTTTTTCTTCTGGGTAGGCATGAAGCGTGATGTATTCCATTTCGTCGCCAAGTGCGTAGAGTGTCAACAAGTGAAGGCCGACCACCACCACCCGACAGGTCTCCTACAAACACATGGTGTTCCTATGTCCAAGTGGGAAGTCATTTCTATGGATTTTGTTCTGGGATTTCCACTCACATCGCATAGACACAATGCCATTCTTGTGATAGTTGATAAGTTGACCATGAGTGCTTATTTTATTCCAGTTAGAGCCACTCATGATGTCACTGATGTGGCACACATGTTTATAAGTGAAGTCATCCGTCTGCATGGGTTACCCAAGAAGATCATTTCAGATAGGGACTCCCGATTCACATCTAGGTTTTGGACAAGTTCACAGTCAACGTTGGAAACTCAGTTGAACTTAAGCACAACATATCATCCTGAAACAGATGGGAAAACTGAGAGAGTAAAGAAGGTTATGGAATACATGCTTAGGATGTATGTTATGGATAATCAAACCCATTGGGAAAAGTACCTACCTTTGGTAGATTTCACCTACAATAACAATTTTCATAGCTCCATTGGAATGCCACCCTATGAAGCTCTGTATGGAAGGCCATGCAGAACATCGTTGAGTTGGGAAAGGTTAGAAGACCGAGTGACAATTGGGCCATAATTGATTCAAGAAATGGAGGAACATGTGACTCAGATTAGGCGACGACTAAAGGAAGCACAAGATAGACAGAAAAGTTATGCTAATTCACATAGGACTAACCGAAGATATAAAGTGGGAGATCAAGTTTTCATTCGTATGAGGCCTAATAAGAGTATCATTCGGTTCGGGAAGGAGACAAAGTTGTTGCCTTGATTTATAGGACCGTTCAAAATCCAAGAGAGAATTGGACCTGTTGCCTATCGTCTCATACTTCCACCCCACTTGCATAAAACTCATAATGTTTTTAATGTATTTGTTCTACATTATTATGCTGTTGAAAACTCTCATAAACTGAATTGGAAGGAATTGCAGGTATTGAACGCAGGAACCCTCATGGTCGAATTGTTACACATATTGGACCGTAGGGTCCGACAACTCATGAATCGTCTAGTAGACCAAGCTAAGGTTCAGTGGGACAAGTATAGCCCAGGATCTACTACTTGGGAGGATGTAGAGACCTTACGACGAGATCATCCCTCACTTTTTTTATCACCTTGGGAATGTGTTTCTCGAAGGTTGGGTATATGTAATGCCACCTTTTGACTTAGATAGCTAGAATTACTTAAGGCCTAATCACCTTTTATTTTCTAATAACTGTGGAACTATTAATGATACACTTGAAATTTTAAGACATATGCACCTATGTTAATGTCAATTCTATGAATGTTTATCGTTATTTGAATTATGATGGATATTATGCAATCTATTTCTAACTTGAAAATTTTGGCATTTAAAGTTGTTGGTACATGGATATCATATTGAGAATATGATGAAGTGCATTTACATGATAGTAATGCATAGATATGTATGAGTTTGTGTTATAGACTAATCTGCATGTCAATGGGCTATGAAATAGCCAAAGGATAATGATAATAAAAGGTTGATGTCGTGAACATCGACCAAGAAACAATATGGTATGAATCTTTGTATGTGAAATTATGTTGGTTCAAATGCATTGCTATGATATGTGGACAAGTGAAGGTTTTTCAGGTGGTGAGACTGTTGGAAACTGGATATATGATGACACAATTTCCAACAACACAGTGCCATTGTATGGTCCATGGTAGGGTGTTGACCCTAGTTCTATTAGGAGGGGTGGAGGCATTTCCCACCATGTATCCTCTGAAACCTGGAGTCATGGGAGGATGGTGTTATCTCATGCTCCCCTTGATTTTTGATGATGAATGTCAGTTGCCTATCGGGGAAGCTTGGTCAAGAGAGTTGACACTTCCGCTTACGAGTTGTATATGGAGTTAGGTCAATATAGTTGACACTCCAAGATAGTCCAGCAAAGGAAGGATAGGGATAGAAGATGGAAGTAGGTTAGGGAGGAAGGATGACTAGAAGTAGTTGAAAGTGTGTGGGGCTTTCGCGTTATATTAAGAATTTCTTGATTTCCTCTTTTTGAAAAAAAAAATATGAATATATGTATATTTATAATTGTTTAACTAAACTACAATTATCTAACTGAATGTTGTTTGTGCTAAATTATTATAATTGAGGGATTTTGCAAATTTTTTAAATGGTTTACTATCTTTTATTGAATGAATGGTCTTGTTGACTGGATTGGACCCATACAAGAATTACTTTAGGTGTGATAATTATTGTCATTAGTACATGTGTGTCTTGTATGTACTAACTAAACATGCATGCCTTGCACATGTACACTAGTATGTATAAGTGTTTTAAATTGATGATGTTGTTTATTTGATGTGGATGTATGAATCATGTGCCATTACCTTTCTATTGTAAATTACTCTAACTTTGGGACGAAGTTTCTTGAAGGGTGGGTGTATGTAACAACCCAAATTGATTATTTATTTATCATGTTTGTTATCACTCCAAGAAACCCTCTGTGGTTGTAGATCA
>ML778359.1:653683-670232 GCA_009831015.1 Picea engelmannii
TACACCTCTCTTGCTCTCTCACACTTCACAAGTGAAATAGAAAACAAAAAAAGGTACCCGCGGGCTTTAAAACCCCTCACGCGATTTAATTTTGGCAAAAAAAATGAGCAGGCCGAAACTTTCCATCGACCCACGGGTTAATGGGAAAGTTTCGCGGGTTATTGATTGTGTCGCGACACTTTCAATGTGTCGGAAATTTCACGAAATTTTGAACTGAATATTTCGGCACCCTTAAAATTTCGGAAAATGTCGCGAAATTTCCGTTATTTCGCCAACATTTACAGCAGTGCTAAGAACAAAGCAATATGATGAAAAATTTGCAGATTTATAATAATTTGCCTAAAAACAGGCAAATCAAGGCAAATCTACTCACCATCAATCCAATAAGACTTAGATTTTCTCTCAACCAACTGAAAAACATGTAGATCTAGGAAAATTTGCTTACCCCCTTCTCAAAATCACTTAGATCTATTCATAAATAGCACCAAAAAATCAATTTCTCTTTAAATTTGCTGAAAAATAAAAAATCAACAGCTAAAACTTCCAAATCTACAAATCTGAGCACCAATATAGGAAAAAAAACAACTTCAATCTTCTTCCAATTCATCTATACTGTCAAAAAAACTGAGATATAAGATAATCTAGGCTGTAAATCGATTTTTACAACACTTTTTTGAGCCATTCCATACAATTACGTATGATTCCAAACGACTATTCCATATGACTACTAGGAATGGTAGCTGAAAACTATGAATAAAAATCATTGTATGGTCGTTGAAAAAAATGACCTTACTTCAAAAAGAAAAAACAAAACAAAACCTGGTCTCAGTGAAACCCCTTTTGGTTCTTCCATGTGCTACACTAGCGATCCCTCAATTTGTCTCTGCCAGGAGCAGTGCCTAGGTCTTCACTCTTACAAACTCCATAGCTCTAGCAAAACTATGATACTATATTACGAAAATCGAGCATATAAAGAAACCAAGATAACTCGAAAGAGTTCTCCTTATTGTATATAATGAGAAAGCGAACGCTTTCTTATATAGGATTACAAGCAAGATGAGTCAATCCACTGTATGAATGTGGGATAGACCAAGAAACACAATAAAGTGAAATAAGACATAAAAACATAAAATAATCTAAAGTCAATTTGACTTTATTAATGTCTAAGTCTAATATGTAATTGACCATTATAAGCTAATATTTACTTCAACACTAAAATGGAAATAGCTAAAGAGTTTGTATGTTAAACATGGAAGAATTTCTCTTCAACCACATGTTTTACAGAATCTTAAGAATTTCCCTGATGTGACGTTAAATAAACTCAGGTTCGGAGACTCTTACGATTTTTAAATTACATTAGAAACTTCTATGAACATCAATCCAGAGACACGACTATACGATAGAAGATTGAAGAAAATCCTAGAGTCATGGACTAGCAAAATGACCAATGCAGTTAGAAGAATAAAGACTAAAGTTGACACACTGCCTTCTCTCATCCTTCCTACAAGAACACATGGTTTCATCTTTCAAACTGATGCTTCAAATGATATATGATCAAGGTTTTTAATTAAAAAAGTAAGGTACACAGGTGCAGATATGTGCTTATACTTCATGAGACTTTAAAGACACAAAACTCAAGTGTCCATCCAACTCTCCATTGCAAGATTTAGATTGTTTCTAAAGTTCGTACATTTTATTGTCAGGACTGACCTCAAGCACATGCTTGACATGTTGTGCCATGAAAAGAAACTAGAACAAGGTAACAATATAATTCTCAAGTGGAAGTTATGGTTAGATGGTTATGATTTTGAATTCATCTTTAAACCTGGGAAGGACAATTGACTTGCTAATATGCTAACCTGAGAAGCAAGTCCCAATTTTGTGAAATATTTTCAATAGGTTGCAGGATTAAATATGAAGATTTTGACAAGAGAAGAAAAAAGAAAGCAACCTGCAGAACCAGATAGTCAACCCATGAACTTTTGTGAAGAACATTTGGTGGAAGCAATAAAAGATTGCCTTGTACAATATACAAATCTTGAATTATGAGCAAATGGTTGTAATTATGTAAATAATTATGAGTATCCTAGACAAATTCCATATTTAAGTGTGTCAGTGATATAAGATGAAGGCCTGGACCAAGGTCAAAGTATTTTAGAGTTTTTCTGTACAGATTTAACCTATAGAGACTGGTGTGAGATTCATGAATTAATTAAGTATAGAGGAAGTCTTTGGTTTGCATTTGAATATAATTCTCTAATCTCTCCTTACTCTTGGTCACCTTGGTTCGCCATCCTGATGGAAAAATTATGTCCAAGAGATTACGATCTTTCATAATATCATTTTCTGACTTAAGTTTTATCTCAGATCTAGGAATAGAAGCACACTTTGGTTTTTGGTTCAAGTTTCAAATGGAATATATCACGACATCAATTCAAGTACTTCCACAATCTAAAGATTACAAAGAAGCACACATATATCCCTTGCATTCACACTTCTTCAGTTACTTTACGGAGAAGAAAACAATAGAGGGGTCACCATTTTCACGAGGATTCTCAAAGAAAACATGATGGAACATTCTGAAAATCATGATCTCCACCATACTTATGAGAGGATGGATGAAGGATAGTGTGCATCTTTGGAAGAGTACTGGGGCCCATGTACACAAAAATAAAAGAGTTAGTCAGTTGTAGAAGTCTCCTGAGAAGGAATCTGTCCAGTCCAGAAGCTCTTCTCATTTGCGACATTGGTCATCTATTGAATTTATTGACCCCAAGTGCAAATTCTATATAAAGGATTTCTCCCCTCATTAGTGATCATTGGGCAATTCAGGAGCAAAGGCCTTGGATTCTTAGAGAGTCTTTCTGAGATCTCTCTTTTGTTTGAGATTTGAGATTTTCTATCATAGGTATGATAGTCCCCCAAGCTGGGATATCACATKAGAGAGTTGATCTGAGAATTGCAGTTGAGTTTTGCGTCAGTGTCACAATCTTAAGACAATTCTTTATAATAAGGTAGAMTGACCCCCAGTTTGGTAATTACCAAGCTCGACAGCTCTCAGAATTGGGATATGAATCTATTGTAAATCAATTTTGAGAGATCAATAAACTCTATTTTCGACCATATATATTTATCCCACCATATTGAGTTTACTGTTATGTCAGAAATCTTCAGTTTTGTTCSATATGTTAGTTATATTGAAAAAGMCAAAGAAAACAAATACAGGCAGTGAAGTAGTGATYGAGCCGAGTAGAAGAAGTTGCAAACAAAGGTTGCTAGGGAATCCACACTCAAGGACGCAGTAGAAGGTAGGAGGTTGTGAAGTCATACATAGTCACTAGTAATACCAAATCCTATTACGCATTACCTTCCAGTTTGATCTTGCCTGGCTGCACATCTGTATTAAGTTGCTTTGCAATAGTTCTTTATATCAAAATGGCTAGTACATCAGAAAGAGATTTCAACATTTCCAGTGTGGTAGGCAAAAGTATTTTTTTCCAAAAGCATACAGGTAGAATTCCAAACAAATGTTTTTCAGGAAGCGATCTACTCGAAAAACCAGTCAATGCTTTATTTGTAAAAAGAAAGGCCATTGGGAAAACCAGTGTGCATACAAGAAAAACTCTGTGAAAGCTCTACAAATCGCAGATGAGTTTTTTAGTGCCACGATTGTTGCTGATGAAATGAATCCTTCTTTATAGGATCTTGGAAAAGCTAATGATACTGACACTGACCATATTTTTGGTTTTATTTATATGAATTCTATCTTGATGACCAGGAAGATGCTCTCTCTGCTTCTCAAGATGATGACAACCATTTAGATCAAAGTGATTTAAATTTTATAGAATCTTGAGAAAGACTTCTTCAAGATTTGTCTTCCCAGATTTCCATCTCCACAGCGCTAGTATATTGCTGACTTAGAAGCAGAGATAGCTACTATACCAACTTGGCAAATTCGAGCCCGCCGTGTTACTGAACAAAGACTCCTTTAAGCCAACAATCAATTCATTGCAGACTATAGTAGCATGGTGATATCTCAACAATATTTTCCCACTAAAGCACCACCTATCAGACAAACCAAAGCTCAGCTTGAGACATATTACTGGAAATTTTTTGAAGATGATCATGTCCAACCTACTAACAGTTCTAATAAGCCACATCATGACAAACTAATTAAAATAAAGAAACAATTTCAACGGCAGAAGGAAGAACTAAAGAAGCAAATGAGAAAGCTTGTTGAAGATTACAAAAAAAAAATGAAGAGCTCAAGAAGCTTAGAAAAGAAATTGATGAGTCTTTTGAAGAGGAACTTATTAGGCTTTATGAAAATGAGGAATATGAAAAAGATGATTCTAAAGACTATACAGAAGAACTTGAGCAGAATGAAGAAAAGAAAGAAGAACCAACACAACTCCAAACAGAAGAGAAATCTCAGGAAAAGGAAGGTATATCACTCTTCTCTGTTGGCCTGAACATTGAAAGCTACAATATTTCCATTAGCATTAAGATTGAGGGTTGTAAGACATATGACCTAAATGCGTTTATAGATTCAGGAGCCATGTTTTCTTGTTGCAAGACTCTTGCTATCCTAGAATATTTTTGGAAGCCTTGCAAAATAATTGTCAAAGATATCAATGGTACTCATGTTGGAATTAACAGAATAGCCAAGGATTTCCCTATTAAAACCAAAGGAATAGAGACATTTTTTGATTTCTATTAATTTGATTCTAGCTTAGATATTATGCTTGGACAAGATTTCATAAGAAACCATATGCATGTTACTTTTGATAGAGGTCCTCTAAAAATGAAAGTTGCTAGTAAAATGGTCCAAATTCATTGTTTGGACAAACATAAATTCCAGATACATTATTCTCCTCCACAAGACAATGAGTTAGATATAGTTGAAAAAAAATGTCATAAAAAATAAAAAGATATGTAAACAAGTTGAAAAGAAACATGAGTCTTTTCTTGCGGATCTGAAGATTAAGTCTAAATGTTGCAGTGACAAGCTTTATGCATTTCAGTCAAGAAAACAGTGTTTTGTTGATTTACCCTATGCAAAATATTACAAAGGTGTTCTGCAAAAATCTTCAACTAATTTGATTAGTCCCGAAGAGCAATGAATGTGCAAATAAGAGATAGAATATATTTTGAAGAAAGGATTTATTGAGAAAAGCATAAATTCATGGGCACATTTGACATTTTATGTCAATAAACATTCAGATAAAAAAAGGGGGATGCCAAGATTAGTGGTAAACCACAGAAAGATGAATAAAGATTTAATGCTAATCAAGTATCCCTTGCCAATTAAGGAAGCAATTTTATCTAAAATTGGAAATTGCAATGTGTTTTCAAAATTTGATTTAGACTCTGTTTTTGGCAAATTGGTATTAGTCCTTGTTATCCCCATTTTGTGGATAACTAAGGAGATGATGTCTCGAGGCCCTCAGGTTGCAGATATGGGGTGTCGAGAGATTACATGACCAACAATACCCCTTTGCACAGATGAAAAACCCACTCACCACCACAGATGGTCACAGGTTTACAGATGGCATCCACCACACCAGTTGCCTTCCGGAAGGCAATGGGCCTTGCTCCATGAGGTACAAGTCAGTATTATGGTGAGCATCATTTCAAAACCCAATCCATTTGATTATGTTGTATCTTAGATTGCTCTAGATTTCATGATATGTTCTTGGACATTATGCCTTTTTCTCTGCTTCACCTTGGTGGTTGGCATTGTGCCCTAGTAAGTGGTCTTCTTTAGGAATGGGTTTGCTACTCGAAAATCCCTTAATTAGCCATCGTACCATTCCCGACCATACTTACCATTTCCATCATTATTTCCCTCCGTTTCCTTATCTCTTGGGATTTTAGGGTGTATTGACCCAAGAAGGGGTTGTCCCTCATTCTATGTGAATAAGGGGCTAAAGGCCCAGAGGGGTTGGTGTTGGGTAAAAAATAAAAGCCATGCATGAACCTTCCAAATGCTTCACCCAGGGATCACCCAAGAAAGAAATAAATGTTTATCTTTGAATAAAAGGGGACCCACAATATAACAAAGAAATGTCTGAAAGGTAGATTGAAAGATAGGAGGTCTCATCATGAGCCGACCTATCATGTCCATGGATATCTAGTGGTATGACATTGTCATTATCTGGTCACCAAACCAGGGCAATGACTCTCAGTTGCATGGTTGAGAGAAAGGGGGTCTCATCATGAGCCAACCTTCTCATTTACATTAGGCATTTGTGGGTGACATTGCCACCATCTGGTCACCACACCAGGGTAGTGACCTTCAACCTCTCATTGTTCTAGATAAAATATAAATAAAGAAAGATAAAAGGAAAATAAAGGGCTTGGAAAGAATGCATTGCAGATGAAGGTATCACACACCCTCTACAAAGGCACCCATGAATGAGACACTACGACCCCTAGTATGCCATGAGCCCTATGCCCATTGAATCTTGACCCCATCCACCTCATACACTTTACATGGCTTAGAGAGGGACCTCCTGGAGGCTCTCCTTGACCTAGGGAAAGAACTACCCAATAGGACACCTCGTCAACGGGTAGGACACCTCGTCAACCCTCCCATACTTAAGCTTGACAAGTAGCATAGTGTCTTTGAGTTGTTAATTGTTTGATATGGTAATATTTGATGCACATGCTTAGATGGCTTGTTTATTGATTGAATCCACTTATCATGATGTTATGACTTGAGATCCTTGGAGGACATGTCCATTTGTTTTTGCAGGACCTAGCTGGTGGACAGTTTTGGGAGAACAAGCCTAGCTTCGGCTTCCATGGGGCTACAAGCCCACAAGTTGGATGTCAGGGGCTCACATGCCAAATGAGAGAGAGAGATGCTTAGACGGCCTTGATGATGACTTGGATGACCTAGCCCACCCATTGCTTGCTAAACTATTTTCCCAGGAGGGGCAAAACATCCCACCTTTGAGCATGATGTCATGGTATTGGGGGTTTGGGCTTGGTGGTGAGGTGCCACTCACTTGCACTTGGACGTTTTGAGGAGAAGATGGTTTTCACCAAGAAGAGATCATCTAGATGTTTGACAAATGTCCTTGGGAGGACCTTCCATCCTTCTCCAACACCAACGACCTCTAATCTTCTGTTTTACTCCTTATTTTGTGGATAAGCCATATTGGCTAATTTTTGTATAAATAGAGATCATAAGATCTCATTTCAAATCATAAATCTCCTCTTGTGAGAGGATTTGGTCTGAAATTTTTGGCCTCCTTAGCTCTTTTAGCTCTTGTGCACTTGTGTATGGCTATGGTTGTGAATGGTTAATGGAAGAAGTGATGTGCTAGCCTTGGAAGGTTATTTTCTAGCTCTTGTGGTGGATTGTCTTAGCATCTCTCTTGATCTTGGTATGTTTTTTACTCTCTTGATATCATTTTATTCAAGTCAAGTATTGTTTATGCTAGGAGATAGGTGGGAAGTATAATGGCATACACCCCCACCACAGTCTTCACCATTTTATTGCTTCATCTCATTGATTAAGGGTTTTCTAAGAGAAGTATAAGGGCATGCACCCTCTTAGCTTAAACCCTAGCTTAGAGAAACTTGCCTTGGGGAGTAAAAGGGCTTACACCCCCAAGGAGGTAGCTTCTCTAAGATCCTTGTGACTCCATTAACCCAATAGTAAAGGCACTAGTCATTAATTTGTTGCATTGGAGAAATAAAATATTGCATTGGGAAACGTGAATTTTGGTCTGTTTTACTTCTTGCAAAGTGGATTGTTTTCCTTGTGTCTTGGGCACCTCACAGCCACTAGGGCGTCCTCATCTAAGGGATACTTATTGTTGTTCTTACAAATTTGCATCTTCATCCATTATGGCTGCAGAAACCCTAACATACTTTATTTAATAACTCTCTTATCAACCATTGGTTTTTGCTCAAAGTTTGAACATTTACTCTCCTTGTCCTAGTGCACTTTTTGGCAAAGTTTGAGGGGATTCTAGTGGCTGATTTTCTTGTTGTAATACATTGAATGTTACAGCCATAAGGCTGATATAATTTGTTGCAGACAAGTGTTTACAAGAGCCTTATCTTCTATGCTAAGAGTACTAGTTTTTCACCTTGAGTTTACCTAGTCAATTGCTAGTTTTTCTCTTGCATTTTTTACTTGATCTTTAGAATTTATTGAGCAACTTATAGTATCTTTTCTTGCTGATATATACTCTCATCTATTGCTGCAAATTAGGGACATCAAGATTAATTTTCTTATCCAACTAACATATATTGTTGCAAGGTGTGTTTTCTTGTGTCTCGGGCAGGTACAATCATCCAAAAAAGCACTATACATGTGGGTCCGAAAAAACACTATACCTGTGGGGAAGCCATTACTTGTCTTACAAGGAATCTATCCCTACCCTTCATTTCATTTAGACTTGACCTATAGGGGCTTCATTTCCATCCATCTCCATCTCCATCTCAATCCCCCTAGGGTCATCGGGATCGCCTCCCTAGAGTGACCTAGTCACCCTTGAAGTGCGGGACCTACATCGAGGTGACATTGGGTGTAGGAATCCAAAGTTGTAGCACTTGTTCCATGGTTGGGTCGGGCTTTGCCCAACCTAAAACTTGTGCCATAACAGTCCTAAAGAAAGATTTAAGATCATCTTTGTAGTTCTGCATGGCCAATATCAATGGAAGGTCATACCTTTTGGTTTGACTAATGCTCCCTTTGAGGATGCAAGATATACTTGGGGATCTTTCATTTTTTATTATTTACATTGATGACATCTTAGTTTGCTCCAAGGATTTGAAAGAGCATAAAAAAAATCTGGGGTTATTTTATTAGAGAGTTTATCAGCATGGGTTGGTACTCTCTCCCACCAAATTAGAAATAACTAAAACTGAAGCTGAATTTCTAGATTTGTATGTTAAACATGGAAAACATTCTCTTCAATGACATGTTTTACAAAATCTTAAGAATTTCCCTGATGTGATGTTAAATAAAACTCAGCTTCAAAGATTCTTAGGATGTTTAAATGACATTAGAAACTTCTATGAGCATCAATCCAAAGATACAACTATTCTATATAGAAGATTGAAGAAAACCCCAAAGCCATGGACCAACAAAATGATTGAAATAGTCAGAAGAATAAAGATTAAAGTTGATACATTGCCTTCTCTTAGTCTTCCTACAAGAGATTCTTAGGATGTTTAAATGAAATTAGAAACTTCTATGAGCATCAATCCAAAGATAAAACTATTCTATATAGAAGATTGAAGAAAACCCCAGAGCCATGGACCAACAAAATGATGAAATCAATCAGAAGAATAAAGACTAAAGTTGATACATTGCCTTCTCTCAGCCTTCCTACAAGAACAAGCAATTTCATTCTTGACACTAATGCTTCAGATGATACATGGTTAGGAGTTCTAATCGAGAAATCAGGTACACAAGAGCATATGTGTGCTTATGTTTAAGAAGTCTTTAAAGATTCAGAACTCAAAACTGACCTCAAGCACATCCCTGACATGTTACACTATGACTCAAGCAACTAGAACAAGGTAACAATAGAATTCTCAGGTGGAAGTTATAGTCAGATGGTTATGATTTTGAATTCAACTTTAAACCTAGGAAGGATAATTGCCTTGTTGATCTACTAACCAGGAACTTTCAACAGGTTGCAGGATTACAGATGAAGATGTTGACAAGAGAAGAAAAAGAAAATTAGTCTGTAGAACTAGATAGTCTGCCCAAGAACTTTTGTGAAGAATATTTGGTGGAAGCAATAAAACATTGTCCTACAGAATATAGATTTCTTGCATTATGGGCTAATGATTGTAATTATGTAAATAATTATGAGTATTCTAAACAAATTCCATATTTAAGTGTGTTAATCTCAGAAGATGAAGGCACACACCAAGGTCAAAGTATTTTAGAGTTTTTCTATACAAACTTAACCTATAGAGACTGGTGTGAGATCCATGAATTAATTAAGTATAGAGGAAATCTTTGGTCTGTATTTGAATGTAATTCTCTAGTCTCTCATTACTCTTGAGGCCTTGCTTCACCATCCCAATGGAAAACAACTGTCTGAGAGATTATGATCTTTCAAGATATCATTTTCTGGCTTATTTTATCTCATATCATAGAACAAGAGCACAATTTGGTTTCTGGTTCAAGTTTCAAGTGGAATATCTCATGACTTCAATTCAAGTACTCCCAAAATCTAAAGATTACAAAGAAGCACCTAGATATTCCTTGCATTCACACTTCAGTTACTTTACAGACAAGCATGGACCAGCAGTAATGGAGGGGTCATGATTCTCAGGAGGATTTGTTGGCCTGGCCCCACAAGCACTATATCAGATTCTCAAAGATGACATGATGGAATATTTTGAAAATCATGCTTATGAAAGGATGGATGAAGGATATTGCACATGTTTGGAAGTGTATTGGGGCCCATGTACATTAAAAGAAAAGAGTTAATCGATTGTAGAAGTCTTCCAAGAACGAGGCCCATGTACATTAAAAAAAAGAGTTAGTCAGTTGTAGAAGTCTCCTGAGCTATGTTACAAGAAGTGTCCCCCCCCCCTCGCTCCGAAGCTTTGAAGCTTGCTCTGAGCTGGAGCGCCTAGGAAGACACCCTTGGAATGTGCTCCAAAAATCCAGGAGCACACTCCAGGCAGTTTTGGGATGCTCCCTACCCTTTTGTGAGCACCACACTCCCTAGGACGCTCTCAAATCTTGGGAGTGAGCTCCCAAGGCACTCCCTAAACGCTCCATGGGCACTCCCTAGATGCTCCCTAATGGTAATGTTAAATTCTTAAATTTTTAACATTACCATTAATTGTTTCAGGATGTTTGAGAGTGGTTCCAACCTCATTTGACTTCATATGGAGAAAGTAGAATTTCATATCCCACTCAAAATTCAACAGACTTAACAGTTTTCAGGATTTCATGATTTATGGGATTGCAACATTTTCATTGGATTCTATCACGTATGAGGGTATGTGATTGGCATTTAATAAAGAGAACCAATCCCTTTATGTACCCCAATGTTGGTAGTGTTGATTATTAAACTCCTTTTTCATGGACTTAGCAAAAATGCACTCTTCACTCAAACCAAAATCATTGATTAGGCATGTTAAGCTTTTTCTACCATATTTTAAGGCTAGGATTAAGTAGTTTCATCAAAATTGGGTGGTGTCAACTGATGTCCCTAGAGGATCGAGGTAGAAGCAAAGGCTAGACAAGAGGCAAAAGATGAAGGATGATACTAATGATGTGGATCCCAATATAAGCGATGGTGGAACCTTACTTGTCATTTATGTTTGTAATTTAAATGTTCTTGCTTGTTTATCCATAATGCTTTCTTTCAAAGTTTTGATATAATCATTAATATACTATGGAGTATGGATGGTATTTCTAACTTCATAATAATGTGGTATTCATATACAAGTAGCACAAATATGCATGTTTTCATATATTCTGCAGCTAATTTGTCTTTCTTCATGTTTTTTTAATATAAACGCAATATATATATATAGAAAACGCTTCCAAGATGCTCCCGCTCTCTAGATTTTTGGAAAATGACGCTCCTGCTTCGCTCCACACTCTGACAACATAGATCCTAAGAACAACTCTGTCTAGAAGCTCTTCATATTTGTGACACTTGGCATCTATCAAACTCTATGCTGTGGGGGAGCACCCCCCCTCACGCCCCTGCTCCCGAAGCACACTTCCTAAGGGAGCATTTAGGAATTGTGCTCCCTAAGCCAGGGAGCGTTTCACTCCCTCCATTAAAAAAACGCTCCCTAAGGATTCCCCTTCAATCCGCGCGTGTGACACAAGAGAGGGTATTCTTTTTTTGTTTTGGGAGTGAGTGGGAACCAAGAGAGGTTCCATAAGAGAGGAAAAGGTATGGCTAGGGTTTCTAAGGGATTAAAACACTAACTCACTCTATTTTTCTCTCATTCTATTTCTCATTTCACTCATCTTTGCTAGGAGGGTTTTGAGAGGGTTCTTGCTAGTTATTGATGGGATTGAGGGAATATTGAAGGAGAATGAAAGGAKATTTGAGAGGTTGGAAGGGATTGGAGAAATTGGAAGGAATATTGAAGGCTTCCATATGGAGATTGGAGAGCTTGGAAGAAAGATTGAAGGCTTCCATTTGCGAGAGCTTAGAAGGGAGATTGAAGGCTACCATAGTCATATTCAACCACCATTGGAGAGATAAAGAGGTAGGCTCTTAAGCCCATTCTTGTTTCTTGTTTAAAAACAAATAAAATCCATTTGTTGTAAACTAGTATATTATGCTATGTTGAATATTTGAATGTTTTCTTCTCCTACTCTTTCCCATTTCTCCTCCACCATTCTATTGCAGGTAGCAAGTTATTATCAAGGTTCAACAATCATGATGATGATGTCAATGTGGTATGTCATTTTGGTTCCATTTTTTATTTTGATGGTGGTGGTGGGAAGTTCACGTCGAAATAACCATGATAGTGACGAAGAAATAGAAGTGGACAACACAGACCAAGGAGAGGAGGAAGGAATTACACACCTCTATGGAATTATGTCACAAGGCTTGGGGGAGGTAAAGGGGGTGGAACCACAAAATTTACATGTCACCATTGTCATACAAAATACATAAGTTCCTATACTCATGTGAGAAAGCATATGTGTGGGACTATGTACTAGGATGAAGGTAAGAGTATAGGAGTCAAAACTTGTGTGAGTGTGCCACCCGAAGACAGACTCAAATACTAAAGGGGAGAGGAGGCAACACAAAACAAATCCAAAAGACCAAATGTTGAATGTGAGAGTGCACAAAGAATGTTCATTGGTCGATCTATATCCCCCCATGCTAGTGCATTCTTGCCTTCGTCTTCAGGGAGTAAAACACTATCATATTTCCTTGACGAAGGTTGTAGAGATGATGTGGATGCAAATTTTTTTAGGTTTCTCTATGCATGTGGTATACCATTCAATGTTCTTCACTCACCATATTGGCATGAAATGCTACAAGTCATCAATGGTGCATGTTGTCCTCCTTATACACACTTGCAAACGTCAGCTAAGTCCTGCTCACTTAGTGTGTCCTTGGAGGCCCAATGCCTAGGTTCAAAGCCCACGCTGTCACTTTGAATTGAACCTCTTTCGTCTAGGCTCACTCCTAGGGAAGCCAAGGGGGGTAGTCCCTAGTTTCTAGATAAGTTTTAAAGTTAAGTTCTAGGAGTTGATTTTAATTTATTAAGGTTAGAGGGGGTCTATCCTATGATGCTAAGGCAGCAATGCAATATGCAAGGGTTAACATGTGAAGCAAGCCTTTTCCTAGGGAAACTAAGACTAGTGCCTAAGGTTGGGCAAGGGGGTCAACTAGATGTTAGGGTGTTTCGTTACAAATATATTACAAGAAGTACAAAATAATAATTAATCTATTGGATACAAGATTTACAAATAAAGAATGCTAGGATACAAAAGAGCAAGCTAACCACCTTTGAGTATTTGTGTGCAGGATATAAGGAGATCAAACCATCATCACATTTATGAGATTATCATCAACACGTCATTATCATCAAAACATCAACAAAGAAGATTTAGAGATTTTAAGAACAAGTGTTATAAGGATGATGAAGATTACCAACTCTTAGTTATTAAACCCACGAAGTATTTAGATGTTTTAGCCCAAGGTTGGATTATTAAAGGTTTCTTAAGATTATCAAGTTTTAATTACCTTTATTAAGATTTTCACCAAAGCCTCCTCCTCCTATTGCCAAATGGTTGTTGGATGCTCAAGATAGTATGGCAACGAGGCCAACCCTAGCTGTCACAGTCAGCCCAAAGCATTGAGTTTTTACGGAAAGGACACTCCTTTGTGCCGTGAGACCGTCCCCGGCCTATCACCATCTGTTGCCCTCCTCAATACTCATTTTAGATGGTGAATATGGTGGTATAAGGTACCCTATTAAGTCTATAAAGTTAATATATGAATTAGGTAGACTTTTAGGTGTATTTTAGAGTGTTTTAAAGATTTTAAGAAGCTTTTAAAGTGTGATTTAGTGCTATGGCCGAAACTCACTTCAGCTTAAAAATGTGTTGTTTAAGATTATGAAATGAAAAGGCATTAACACATATAAGCTATGTGAGAGAAATTACTTAATGCACCAATATATAGCTTGCAAAGTTAAGAAGGAATTTGCAAGGGCAAGAACAACTTGCCAACAAGATGAAAAGAGATGAGCACACTTATCTTATGTTGATTTAAAACATTTAGATCCATGTACAAGTGTGATAAAGAAGATTTAAGTGTTAGCCTACTTATCAACTTAACCATGAAAGTTACTTCAAGTATGTGGCAAATGGCCTTAAAAGATTAAAGCATGAAAGAAAAACACCATTCACTTAACCTATTGAAGCATTCAAACAATTAGGGTTTTAGATTTAAGCATGTAAAATAAAGATCAAACCTTAAGGAGCTTAAGCATGCAAATAAATATAGTTAAGTTGATTTTTCCCAATAGGCTTAAGCTAGAGATTAATTATGTGTGAGATCTAGATCTATAATATTTTAAGACATTAAGCACTTAGATCAATAACACATATTAAACCCTAACCTTACCACTTGGGGTATTCCTCTCCCAATAGGTAGGTAATTATTAGATTCACGTAACTTTAGAAAATAACTTGAGAGAAAGAAAGAAGCAAGCAAGAGAGAGAGAGAGATGAACTAAGAAACAAGCAAACCAACCAAGCAAAGCCTAACCTCCACGTCTTAGGGTTTGGGAAATTCCCTTCATCTACCAAGCCCTCACGTCCTAGCTCAAAAAGGTGCCAAAAGTGCAAGAAAAACAAGATCTATGCTAAACCTTAGCTACCCCAAGGCTCACACATGGGAAGAGGTCGTACCACTCCTTCTCCCAAAACTATGAGCCACTAAATCAACAAAAGAAAGAATATTTATGCTCAAGAAAGATTAGAATTGAGAAAGAAGGTTGAGAAATAGCTACCAATCCCTTTGGGGGGTCTTTGAGTGTTGTGTGGATGCCTTTGGGTAGCCAAAACCCCTCTCAACCAGATCTGAACCTGCAAAAACCAGCAAGGTATCCTTGCTGGAAATGCTACACACAACAAGCAAAGTGAAGAAAAACTTTTGCCTTTTTAGGGCAAAAATTTTTCTTAAGAAAATTTGATAAAATTTCATATAAATGACCTATCTTGCTAAGTTAAACTAGCTGAAATATATATGAATGTGAACAGCAATAAAAAGAAGAGTAAAGGGTGAGAAAGTATGGAGTTTGTATGTGTCTCAAGGGAAGAATCTTCCTTGGTGCATTCCCAATGAAACCCTTGAAACTAAAACTGCAAAACTTGAGAGGTGATGTGCATACAAGAGATAATATGTTTCATATACTAACAAGATGACTTTTCAATCCTATCTAGCAAAAAAAGATATACAGATCTACAAGCATATGCATTGATAGATCTACCCAAGTAACATTTTACCTAAGATCCAATGTGTGCAATCACCAACCAAATCTAAACAAATTTACCTCATAAGTGTGCCAAGAACAAGCATATGCATAGCCTTCCAATTATCCTCCAAATCTTCTCTTATTACTCAAGAAAATGGATCTTGGAGAGAACTTACTCCAAAACCCTAAGAGCCAAAGAATGGAAATTATGGAAAGAAAAAGAGAGAGAGTGTGAGAAATCAAGTAGCATAACATTAGCTCAAGATATGGTGAGTTGGGAGTGAGGAGAGGGATCCTTTTATACTTGGAGAGGAAAACTCACCCCTCTTGGATCAATGCCAAGTGTCCACCACCAAGCATAAGAGTACATCTAAAGGCTAGGGCGCACCATCTAGGGTTTAGATCTTAGATCTAGGGTGTAGAATGGTGTGGGAGGTGTTTGGATCAAGCAAAGGGGTGTGGGAGGCTTAGGGATAAGTTCCAAGGGAATGGAGTGGAGTAAATCATTTTTGAAAAAATTATCTAGAATTTTCTAAGTGGAGGGGGGCGTAACTCTCCTAGAAGGGCGCACCTCTTGGAGATGGGACAAGGGATGGAGTGTAATAAGTGAGGGAAAGGGAGTGGAGATGGGTTAATGAGGGACGTGGGAGGTGAGGGAGAGCACACCACCAAAGAGGGAGGCCCATCTACCAAGGAAAACCCAAGGGGCCACGTCCCATCCTCAAGGAGGGCGTAACTTTCCCCCTAGGGCGTCACTTTTTGAAGAGGGTGAGAGGGTGAGAGAGGGTTAAATCAAGGTTGGGTGGGTAAGAAAGGTTCAGGGAGTCTCTCTCTAAATTCATCCCATCATTTAACATCCCTTTAACTCATTATTACATTTTTACATTTTTGCCATGTTTGGACTTTAGCAATTAAAATTGTTGTTTTTGACTGACCGACACTCCAGGTGGACAAATCCATAGCAAAAGTTGTCTGAATGAGCTGAAACTTGGTCCATGGATGTGGGGGGTGCAATTCCATTTCTTTTGAGCACAAATACCCCTATAAAATTCCAAGGACCTAGTTTTTACAATTTTTGCTCAAAAATAAT
>ML778359.1:678057-739655 GCA_009831015.1 Picea engelmannii
GACTGGAATACGAGATAAGTAGTAAATAACAAACAAAAAAATCGACAAAACAATACAAATAGAACAATAATCAACAAATAAGAAAACATTATTTTCATGTTATCAAGGTTCAAATAAATAAGTACTGAATGGAAAATAACATTAAATAAATCACTAGGAAGCATGGAATAAATCTTGAGAAACCAACTTATAATTTTCTAGCAGTTCAAACTAAAACGAGAGAACCCCTCTCTTACAAATAGATTTACAGGACTTATTTGTAACAGAATATCAGTAATGAGCAAGCCCCTTTTTTCAATGCACACTGTATGGTTTTCAACTATTCTTCGTAGAAACAAACTGAAAATTGACACTGGATATCATAAATAACCGAATTGCATCCTTGTATCTATGGTGCCACTTTAGCAATCTTCGCTATGAAGAGACCACTTGTTTTTTACACTACTGGGTCAAAGCGTAAGGTGTACTGAATAGAGCCACTCTTGCAAGGCCAATCTTTCGCTGCCTTGATCTGTTGAAGCTCTGTTATATAGCAAAGAATCAAATATACTTCATTTTGCAGGTATGTATCTCAAAACATTTGAAACAGAAACAAAGGAGAGTAATATATACATTGGAATAAATGATTCAGCAGGAAAATGAATTTATGTATATATTGGCTGCTTAAACAAGAAGAAATGTAGTTCAACAAAAACATAAAGGAATATGCTAAGCTCAGCTCTAATGAAACGATAAAAAGAATAGAATGCTTAGCATATTTCCTATAACACTTTCAACTTTTATAACTGGAAAAAGTAAAAAGGGAGTAGAGGCCACCTCACATAAGCAATTTAGTTCAATGCAATCATGATTTCATTGTGCACACAGTTTTGTCAGAAATTGGCTACTCCTACAGAGCATTGCACCCACAGGTCAATTAGATGCATGCAACAGCATGGGCAGGAATAGAGTACATTCAAATCAAATGAATGTCGGGCTTGTCGCAATCTAGTAAATTCAAACTTCATGAGTCATGAGATTAAATTCATGCAAAACAGAGGAGAGGTTAGGTAAAGATCTTTCAGTCAAAAAGAAATCATTAATCAGAATACCAACTGTTATCACACAGTTTGTAGTTAGGATAGTAAATGGATGAAGAGTAGTCAAACTGGGGTAACTGGAACCAATCCCACCCAATGTCACCTCAATGGGATGGTACTTTCTATTTAGGGAGGTAAGGCCTAGGGGAGACGTCCCCGGTGACCTGGGGTTTTGAAAATGCAAACGATTATAAGACAAGGATAAATTTCCCCCCCTCACAAGTCACCACCGAGCAAATAGTTCGGCTAACAGCCATTAATAAAGTATAACCACAAAGAGAGATACACCTGCCTGAGACAAAGCAACAAGAAACTAATATATGCAATCTTTCTCACTTGGTTAGTACTTCATATAAATCAATGACTATCTGATATACATATAAGCAATTGGATAATAAATATTGACGAAGTCAATGTTTATAAAATAGCAATGATATATAATGTCACTTCTTCAATAAATGCTAAGAAAATGTGGCATTCAATGTAATGATTAACACGTCATTCAAGTAATGCCCTTAAATCAACCATTCAATTGCTCAAAAGTGAAACGTTAGCTGCACAATGATGTTTATAACAAAAGATGACAGAAGCACTTAGTTAGTAGGGTTAGTCCTAGGCTAGGGTTAGAAGTTAGGGTTTCATTCAAAGTGTTGAGAGTGGCTTTGATCATAACATTCACAAGCTTGGTCTTAGATCAGTGCGTTTCCAGGGTTAATGGAGTCAAAAGGAGGACGCAAGAGCTGAAGGATCAAGAAGAAAGTAAAGCTAAGGACTGGAAAGTGAAGCTTTGAGGTGTTGCTATGGCAAGGCCTCAAAGTCAAAACCCTAGGGGAGAGAGGCTCAATTTGGTGTAGGTGAACTAGGCCTCAGTGCTCTCTCCTCCTTCCTTAACTCAATGGAAAAAATGGCTAGCACAAGAAAAGGCATAAAACTAAGACAAGAGGATTTGCAAGGCAACATGTTGCTATGGCAAGGCTTTACCAACAAACCCTAGAAGAAACGGCTCATCAAGGTGTAGTTGAACTAGGCCCTAATGCGTCTTCTTCTTCTTAGCTCAGAGAAGTAAAATGGCTAGCATATGAAGAGGGGGGAAAGAGTGTAGGTAAGGCTAGGTTCAATCCTCTTTAGCATGAAAGAGTAGAGTGTTGCTAGGGCAAGGCTCTATCTCACTTCAACAAATGAAATGGCTAAAAATGTTGACGGGGACATGAGACAAGGACCTACAATGTGTGATTGTCCCCTAGGGTTTATTCAACAAATTATAACCATAAATGCAAGAGAAATAAAACTACAACCATTCAATTAAGAAGTTTTCCAGAATTTTACTTACATTCAACCAAGAAATCAAGTAGCAAACCCTAGTTGTAACACCTTCCACCAAGATAAATGCCAAAATGCCAATAAAAAGTCTCCTTCAACAAGTGTGCCTCAAAATTTCAGCCAAAACCCTAAAGAGGGCACAAATTTCAGACCTCACTAATGAGTGAGTGAAATATAATCAAAAAATGAAGGTGAAAACCCTCCATTTATAGAGTACCATGACCTAATTTTACATTTTAGGTCATGAAAAAGGCCAACAAGGCCAAAATACTAGAATTATACTATTTTACATTAAATGTTCAAAATTAAAACCTAATCAAGCTAAAGAGAGATGCCATGCCCCTTTCAGAGAAACATTAGCCCCTTCTAGGGCAAATAGGGCATCCTGGAGCAAAACGTTAGCCCTCCTTGGGCTTCTCCAACCTGCCACACGTGCCAACATTGCCAAATATGCCTCCCAAGACATCCATAAGGTTGGATGATGTCATGATCATCATGGGTGATGTCCTAGGCCTTCCAAAGCCAACGTTCCACTGAAAAAGGGCCAATCCCCCTAGGTCAAGCTCTGCCAAGGTGCCTCTAGTGGAACGTCCTCCTCTACTCCAGTGCAAAGCCCCTGATACATATTTGTCCTGTCTCTGCCCCCTGATAGGGTCTCAACATCCACTTGATGGGCTCTTCAGCCCCATGGAGGTCCGAACTGAGTCAAGATTAGCCTGATACGTGATCTTTGCTACCGATAGTGGCATGGCCATCCCAGCATGCGACTGTCCTTCACAAGACAAAGTCGGGGAAGGTAGGGTCCACGAATCATTAAAATAATATGTACGGAAAGGAATGGACCTCCCAATCGAGACGGGCCTACTGGACATGGCATAAACGAGATGGTTCGGTGTTGAGAAGTCGAAAGTACCCATAAGGGAAGAATACATTCCAACACCGATATTCTCAGTTGTCGGCTGAGAATTGTCGATCACAGGGATCAACTGTCCAAGAGATGCATTAGGACTAGAGCATGCAAAGGAAAACTAATCGATCGTCACAATCTTCCCTTCGTGAGGAAGGCAAAGAGTACGGAAGATAGACGACACGACGGTGGTCATAGCTAAGTCCAATTACGACCTAGTAACAGGTTATAATCAAGAGGCGCATCAACTACCTCTACTTCCACCTCTACCATCTTCCCACCCAACTGGACCGGAAAGGCAGGGAGAATACCATGAGGGCGGAAGGAATGACCATTGAAAGAAGTCAACATGTTCGATGACTTGGAAAGGGTTGGAGAACCGAGAGCTTTCCAACAGACCAGGGACATCACACACGTAGCAGCGCCTTCATCAACAACCGCACGTTTGATGGTATTCTTTGAATACTCCACATGGATTTGGAAAGCCACATGGTAAGGCAAGTGAGGCTTAACATCTGTGACATCAAACTTGATAACCTTTGAGACACTGGGTTCTAGAGCTCCTAAAGCAGAGAGTAAGGCATTCTTCTGTGAAGGACATGTCTAGAGTACCTCCAAAGACGACATCACACAAGGGGTTTGACCCAAGTCCTCAACAATAGAGTAGTTTTGGGCAGATCTAGCATTTGGATTATGGGTAGAGCGCTTGAGTACTCCTTTCAGAATACGAGGCAGTGGCTCTAGTTTCTCAATTTGTAAAGTCGTCTCCAGAGGAGGAGGAGGAGATTCTAGATCAGGAATAATTTTTTTAGAACTATAGTCTCGAGATCGAGTGGCTATATCGATTTTCACATCGACCATGTCGATACATAAACAGTCGCCATCTTGCGACTGTTGGTTTTGACCTCCACTAGCCGCATTTCCGTTGTTTGAGGAGCTCGAGGCTAAGTGTTAATTATGACGGAATGGATTCGTCAACACGGCGGGCGATTGAGCTAATAGCCTTGCAGCTTCTACAAGTTTGGGGCATAAATGTGTAAGGTGATCATCTGTGAAAAGCTTACAGGGAAACTTCACCTTACGTCTTTCTCATTTTCCCTCTCCAGCATTATTACTCATCTTCTCATTATTGTTATTATCCTTGGGTTTATTACCATTTTTCCCACCCTTATGGTTGTTACGTCCTTTCTTCTTATTCCCTCCTGGTTGTTGGTTACCATTTGAGTTGGTTGACGATTGCACTGAGTGTACATCTGTCGACTGAGTGGGGTTGGAGGACACAGACGAGGTTGGTCCTCCTGCAGACTAGCTTAAAGACAACTCTTTCAACTGGTTTGTCACAGAGTCTGCGGACTTTACATTGGCAGAACCTACGATGTCGTCGGCATTAGGTCTGGGCTTTTTCCTAAGGTCATAACTAGACCATGGTGCGTAAGGAAGAAGGTGGTATAACATCCCAGACTGAGCATATATCAAATCTAACTGTTGGGCCCTAAATATTGCTTCTTCTTCAATGGTAACCCCGGAAGTAACAACGTCCTTCGAGATAGGAGGGTGCAAAGACTTAAGAAACTATTCTAAAAGAAAGGCTAGGGGTATAGGGGTCTTAATCAACCTCTTCCGTCTATGCCACTCCTGGATATGGTCTGAGATATGAGTGGTGGTGTCCCGACGTAAAGTAGACAAGAGCTCTAAGCCAGCATCATAACGGATGGGCAACTGGAAGTGGTTAAGAAAGACCATCACCAACTGACTAAAAGTCCCATATGACCCCTTTGGTAGCTCGATATACCATTTCGCAGCAACTCTGATGAGGGTGCATTGAAATAATATCAAACGAATAGAATCGCCATTAAGGGAGTTCGATGAGCACCAAAGGTGAAAGGTCATGACGTGATCACCAGGATCCTCTCCATTCTTACCCTTGAACTTCGAGATGTCTGAAGGAAGTATGGTGGGGACCGGGGGACATGTAGGATCATGACTGACAAGGTCATTCATTAACTTAGCCAAATCTGGCAAATTAAGCATGGCTAAAAAAGGGAGACGGGGTTGCGACATCTAACCCCAACCTCCCGGGAAAGATTGTGCTTGTGGATTTGCAGTCCATTCAGGGTTCTGGTAAACACCATGGCTCTGTCCGACATTATAAGGCCCACCTCCGGGGCTGATTCATATAAGGTTGGCTGGGCATCATTCCAACTGGAATGTTCTATTGAGGGTTATAGAAATTGCCCCTAGTCAAATTAGATCCAGGTTGGGGGTTGCCCAGAGTGTGAAACTGACCTCCTCCGGGTTGGAAACTGGAGGACAAGGGCGGATTCATCATGCCAAAAACATTGGTAGGAATCTGCGCCAAGGAGGTAGGATTGTAGGATGGAACTTGAGTTGAAGCTTGTCCGCCAAGTTGATTGTTCCACCTAGAAGTAGGAGGATTGGTCCCAGGGTTAAAAGCAGGCATACCTCCCATATTAGGAGTCATTTGAGGGATTTGAGATCCACCAAATGAAAAAGGAGTGTAGGGAAGTGTACTGCCCCCAAGCTCAATGCTAGCATTAGCGCCAGCAGTTGGGATGGAGCTCGAAAACTGCGAGGTTAAGTTAGGCATACCATAAGAAAATGGACTACAATCCATAGGGATGGACTGAACATTGTAGCTCGGTGAGGGGCCAAGAGACCCAAAGGGGTTCAAGGCAGTAGCCTGAACATTAACTATAGGCCGGGCCATAGTAATGATAGGTACCTCTGGCACTACGACCATGGAGGTTGCAGGAGTCGAAGGGGTGCCATTAACTATAGTAGGTATGGGAGTCGAAGGGCTCCCAGAATTCTAAAGACTGGGTTTAGTACTCATCCTTGTAGAATCACAAGTCTGAATGGTCGATGTGTGTGTACCATGTATAATGACTCTATGCCTTTTAGAAGGCAAAGACACGAAATCCGGTGGTAACTGTAACAAGTGACGGGATGGGCGGGGAGGCTGGTCCAACTCCACGATGACTTAAGACTCTAAAGATAAAAATATATCCTAAGGCCAATTAGTAAGCAAAGAGCACGCCAAAAGTCAAATGACCAAAATGCATGCAAACGAGATAAAGTGGTTGAGTGGCCTCCCTCCCTAAAGAAGGTATGTCTCATCCAAGAGGGACCTAAGACTCCCTCCTAAAGATCAGAGGTAACAGAATCAGTTATAAGGGCCCTCGTGGGCTTAACAACCAGTTGGTTAGATCCCCCCGGAGAGGTAATCCTCCATAAAGGTTGTGTGTTGTCCAATCCTTATATGACCCAGGGTACCTACAAAATAACCCCTGCAAGTAACCTATGAGACACCTAAGTCAAGAAACTAATAAACCATTGTATAACCGATGCACAGGCGAGTAGTCGTAAGTCCGGATCACATTATACGCAGGGTAACAAAGGCCGAAACCTTGAAATCACCGCCTCTCACGGAGGTATGGGCACTAGCAAGATCGCCAAATACGAAAAAATCCACAGAAATATCTCTGACGCTAGGGGAGTATCCGGGGGATATCCCTTCAACCAACTTCACGCGACCTCATGATTAACTCCGATGTGAGCAGAGCCTCCCAATCTTACCAATTATACAATGGATTTCTCAACTCCCTTTCTCAAAAACATATGTTGATTTAATTGCCTTGGAGAATTTTACTCACAAAATCCTATTCCAAGGCACTAAATCCTAGGCTAGTTAGTGCACCCTAGAAAATAAAATCGTTACTAATGAATTTTAAATTATAGAGTTGATTTTATAGCCGTGATTACTCAAAAACGTATGGTGATAAAACTCATGGTGTCATGACTCTGCAAGAAAAGTAAATATGGAAACAATGAAAAGTCCTAACTTTAACTTTTAATGTATGATATGCTTCCAAAAACGATGCAATTCTCAAATTCAACTCTGTAATTCAGAAGTAAAATGCAATCTTTCACTATATGCACTAAGCTAATGATAAAAACTCAAAGACAAAAATGCCAAGCAATCAAAATGCCTATTTTTTTTGTATTTTCAATATATCAAAACTGAAAATGCATGGACTGAAAAATAACTTGATATATAGACCTAGTGTGTATAAAAGAGAGATAACTCAAGCAAGATATCAAGCAATGAAACACCCAACCCAATGTACAAGGACAATAAAAATGAAAAGAGAAAGAGAAAAACTTCGCCCAAAAATTCAACCAAAAGAGGGTTTCTTGTCATCCCACAAGCACTCAAGAGGCATTACATAGACCTAAGAAGGCTCAGCAAGTATCAAATCCCACCCAAAAAACACCAGACCAAGAAAACAGGCAAGGAAGAAGTGTGTACACAACTGTTTGGGCAAACAGAGCGTATATACGCAGCTTGCAGTGAGACAGACCGCGTATGTACGCAACTGTTAAGCAAAAAACGCGCGTATATGCTTTGAAAAAATGCCAGGCAAGGGGAAAAGGCTGAAAACTCAGACCCAGAGTGAACAGGAGTTGTCAGGCAATGACATGACAAGAAACACAATAGAAACGAGAGTAATCTAAGAAGAAAAGTACTTCAAACCCTAAGAAAGAAGATTCTTCCCCAGTGGAGTCGTCAATTCTGTTACGAGGAAAATCTCTTTATGGCTAGGGTGAACCACAACAGACAGGTATGACTACAGAAATCAACTCAATTCCAACATATGTTATATAAACCAATGTGCAAGCAAGGTAAGAAAGAGGCCTACCTCGTCCAAACGTTTGATGATGTCCACTATTGAGCACTTCAACCCAAAGCTTTATACCTGCAACAAGTTCTCAACAAACAAGCAAAGCAACCATATAGTGATAATATAAAAGGTTAGCACATTAGATAGCATAATCCATTAATATACAAAACAAACATGCCCATGGATAACAATTCATAAATTTGCATGATATCAATTGGACGGGAAAGGAGTATTTCTATTAATAAATGATCAGCAGAAGTGAAATTGTTACAAACTTTCGTGTCGGCACAGTTCGGAACCAAGAAACCGAATTCCTTCGAACTGGGTCCCCACCACTTCAATCCTCCACCAACGGCAAGCTCATATAAGGGAGACAAAGAGGTTCTCCATCAAATAAGGGAAGAGTTTGGGGGTTGAACACTGAGTTCAGACTTAAAGGACAAAGGGATGCAGACTCAATAATGAAGTAATAATTTCTCCAGACTAACTTTGCTCTCAAAGTTGAATTCTCTCTCATTTCCATAGCTCGGAATTGGCTTCTTTATAGCCTTCAAAATGCAACTGAAGGGCTGAGTCGAAACGTTTCCATTATATGGAAGGCCAAGGATCAGATATCTCCTATCGTGACATGGAAATCGACATTTAATTTTGATTTTCTGGCACAAATCTCGATGTACGCGGGCTGTAGTGGAGCAACCAGCGTATACGCATGTTGTATAACTTTCAAGGTGCGTACAAGTGGAAAAATCTCTATTTTTGTCTCTGGATTTATCAATCAGGGAAAGTAAGTCTGCATGGGGGAATGGAGTAAGGCCCTCTCTGCAAGATTTCATAGGGTGAGGCAAATCTTTCTCTAACAGGAAGTTCTCTGGAACGATGAAAGGAAGCTTCCTCATGGAAGGTCACATCTCTACTGACCTCTATGTACTTTTTCCCTGGTACATAGATTCGATATGCTTTTGAGGTCTCATTGTACCCCACAAATGTGTCTTTCTTTCGAGAGGGCTCTAACTTAGTCCTCTTTTCTTTTGGTACATGAATGTAGACAGGACTACCAAAAATTCTCCAACTGAAGGCTTTTTACCCATAAAGACTTCTTCCAGAGTTTTCACCTTCTTGAGCTTCGATTTTCATGGTTGAGCTCATACTTTCATTTAAGAGCCACATAAGAGCCTTTCCTTTGGAAAAGGCTACTATCTACCCTTTACTTTCTAGAACTGCAACTGAGATAAGATTTTTCTTTAATCTAGGAACATAAAGAATTTTTTCAATATGAAATACATTACCTGACTGAAGCTGAAAAGATGTTGATCCAATTCATTTGATGGCATAAGTGTCATCATCACCCAATTCTACCTTCACATTGAACTTCTTATCTTAATAGTTCACAAGGTTTTATTTGAAGCCTGTCATGTGCTTGGAGGCCCCGTTGTCCACTAACCAGATTTCTTATGATTTGGTGACAGCACCAGAGAGAGCTGAAACAAGATAGCTTTCTCTAAGTTGTTCTTGTTCTTTGGTGACATCTCTGGTTCTCTTTCTTTGAGGCTCTTCTTCCTCAGTTGCAACTAAAGCATGGAACCTGCCTTTCTGTTTTTGCTATGAAGGAGGGCTCATGTAGTCTTTTGCATAATGACCTAGCTTGTTACAGTTAAAGCATCTTACTTTAGATAAAGAAGAGTGAGAATGAGAGTGTTTACCTTGAGGTTTCTTAACTTTGTCTTTGTGCTAAGGGAACCTCTTCCATTTCTTGGCTTTGTCTGAAAGAGCATGGTCTTTCATCGATGAGGGTTCATTTCTTCTTTTAATTCTACCCTCTTCTTCCAAGCAATCATGCCATAAACTCTCGAAGTTGGGTTGAACTTCTCTTCCATTCACTGATGAGAGAAATGTCTCCCATGATTCAGGAAGACCATTTATTGTTTTTTGTACAAGGTCATCATCATCTACTGCAACTCCAATTGTTGCAAGTTGATCTCTTGTTTGGGAAATTTTGGAAAAGAAGGCTGAGATGGTTTCATCATTTCCCATCTAATGTACGTAGTTGTTTCTTCAAGGTCCTTTTCTGAGTTGGGGCCTTCTTTTCATATAAATTTGCAAGGGCATCAAAGCATCCCTTAGTTGTCCTTAAATGAGCAATAAGGGGCATCATGTTGTCTTTAACTGAGTAAAAAATGACCCTCTTGGCTTTGGCCTGCCTCTTCTTATAGGTTGCTCTTCCTTTATTTGAAGTAGGTTCTTCCATCACCCTAGTAACCAGCTCATCCAAGTCACCCTCTTCTAGGCATTGAAGTTCGAAGCCCCTTCAAGCCTATCGTATGCTTTGACTGAAGATGAAGCCATACTGAAAGTTCAAAGATCTTCTTAGATGTATGCTCAGAAAAATATTTAAGGGATCATTGATCAAACCCTCAGGGTAGGTCTTATCATGATCTTTAGAACAAAATTGCCAAGAAGAACCTTTTATGGTAGTGGACCAGAAAACTGACCAGCTCACTAAGAAATAAAATGCCAAGTCAACATCAAGTAAATAGGGCTAAGAATAGAATACCACTGTCTAACCTAGTGTCTGAAAGGAGACCTCAAAACAGCCCTAATACCTTTAGTCCAAAAAAACACAAAAATTGCTACAGCAAAGCCAAAAAAAATCAGCAGTTTTAGGGCATCCCTTTCAAATCATGTTCAGAATACTAGGGCTGCAAGTAGATAAGACAAGGTAGCATACACAAGTGGCACCAACAAAAATTAGGACAGCAGCAACATACATAGGGCATTACCAGCAAGGAGATGAGGACAGTGACAGTATACACAGGCGGTACCAACAAAGAAGAGGACAGCGACAACATACACAGACGATACCAGCAGAGAAGAGGACAACAACAGTAGTAGGCTAGATAGAATAATCCCACGATGGCTTAACACACCTACAGAACCTGTCCTAGAGGAGCCGCAACCACTCAACAATCTTAATAAATAGGAGCCGCAGAAAACCTTAGATCAAAAACTCGGATAAAAAAGAGTGTGAATGAGTTGAGTGAGGATAGGTCTCTTTAATTTATAGTTTTGGTAGGTAGGTTAGGGCTAGCTCATTAGACTTAAATTTAGGGTTAGGTTTAAGCCCTAACAATTAAACAAATAATATTTTATAATATAAAATATTAAATGTTAAATTACAAAAGTCAACAAGGAAGATAACAAGTCAAGGAGAGGGGTATAAAAAAAAGGCGACTAGCTTTCTTTAGGAAGAAGCAAGAAATCGAACCAACACATAAACAACAACTAAAGGGGGCATAACTCAAACCAAGGGTTCCAAAACAATAAGACAAAGTCAACAGGTAAGTTCTTCTTAAATGGAAGAATGTCCACATGAGTCTCATGATATAACTTATAAGCTTTTATCATCCCAGCATACGAAGAAGGTTAATAATGTGATCATGTCCTTTTTCTTAACTGCTCCTAGGTTTCATGGACCATCCCAGGAGAAAAGAGGGTCACACATTATCTCGTCTTGGAACTTAACCAAGAAACTGTCTGGTCCCAGACCAAGGATACCCCAGAACACATCTGGGGGCCCTAGATTACAACTAGGGTCTTATCCACCAAGGTACACAACCAAGGATCAATCCAAGCACCAAGCAAGGATTCCCTGGAACACATCCAGGGGCCCTAGAACACATCTAGGGACTTATACCATCAAACTAATTGGTCCTTGACCAAGAAGCCCAGCAATACACTGGGGGGCCAACTAGGGTCTTTTGCCATGGCTCTAACTACTTGGTCCCAAACCAAGAACCCCAGGAGTGTATTGGGGAACCTACATCACAACTACGTTCCTTTCCATCCTACTGGATAATGGCTCTTGCAAATGCATTAATTTTAATAGAGGGAATGTTGAATAATATAATATTATATTATATCTATTAATTAGGCCCTATTGTGCCTTAGTAAACGTTGGCCCTATTGTGCCTGGACAGTTAATTGTAAATTAAGAGGATAAAGTGATAGGTCGGCCCAGACCTAATTATAGACTTAACAGACCACTATTTATAAGAGAGGTCAGTGCCTCATTTGGAAATATACACACATAACTCTGCAGTGTGCAAGTCTTGGAGGAGAAGTTGTTGCAACTAGGGGTGACGTCAAGGAGGGTATCTGGTCTATCTCTTGGTATTTCTTGGTCAAGTGGTGCGCTACTCTTCCTAGTGAAGGAGTAGAGGAGGATCTTTTGTTTGGTCTTTGGTCTATCTATATTGAGGAAGTTTTGTTGGGTTTTCTTCCCCGTGAGGGTTTCCCGGGATAATCTGTGTGTCTCTATTGTTTATGTGATTGCCTCTCTTTCGGTGATCTTATCTATACAACTAATGTGATAAATGATTGTAATAATAAAGAAGAACCGCAATTTCTAGCTGTATAGGTAAAAACTTCAACATAAGAAGGCTGAAATCATTGTTTGACACTTGGATCTTATTCCACTTGTTAAGTGTTGTATTTTAATAATTTATTGGCAATTTTTGAATGTTGATCTCTTGTTGTTGCTACAAATGTACTTTGCTAATATAAATTGTTAAATCATTGCAAGATTTATTGCAACAACCCTCCTTCATTCATAGCTAGTGTTTTGGGGCCTTTATTTCTTTTCTTAGACTTGGTATTGATTATTGAATTTATTGGAACACTTCACACACGCATACTATCTCAATTACCTTGCCTAAACCTCATTTTTAACTCTCCTTGCCTTCCTAAACCTAGTCTATATCATTGAGTGGCGAGGATAGGGGGGCATAGACTTGCCTCTAGCTTGCTATAGGATCCCTTCAAGTCACAAGGGAAGACCCCCTTGTGTTGGATATTCACCCAACACTAAAATGAGGGAAGTACTTGTCTAGGTGACAGTGACAACTACTTCCAATTATTACGCAAGATCAACATTATGTGAAAGGCTTTGCACAATTGTTAAATACTGTGATAACATGACCATCACTTTATGGACATTTTATGAGGGTGCTCCATCTTTGGACCATCATTTGACTAAATCATGGGATGTTGGCATACTTTGAGGAGGGCACACCTTTATCTATGCTCTATTGGACCACACGAGTGGTATCTGTTGATGTTCTGGTAGCTGTGGAAGGATCTTTCCCTCCTAAATGACCTTTCTTAGATGCGGAGACAATTTCAGAAGCAAGAGATCCATTGGATAGATGTTGAAATACCCTAGAAGAGAAGTCGGACCAGAAGAATATAAAGTATAATGAAAAGACACCTTCCCAGAAGAGAGCCTAGCCAGAAGGACAGGAAGACTATAAATAAGGAGGCTCCTTAGCTCATTTTTTCACTCACTCACACTCTCCCAGCTACACAGAAGCAAGCCGCAAGTTTGGAGAAGGTGGCGTAGTAGTTGCAGATGCACAATTTATTCTTGCTCAGTCTTTTGGTATCTCTCTCTTGTGCGCCACTCCTTGAGGAGGTGCACTACCTTTGTATGGTTTTGTTGTTGCAGCTGGGGTGGTATTTCTGGTAAAGCTAGCACTTGTGCTAGGGTTTATCTGATTGGACTTGCTTTGTGAATGGAATCTATCTAAGAAAGGTTGTTGGGGTTTTCCCCATTTGGGGTTTTTCGAGGATAAATCTCTTGTGTTCTTTTTTGTCCCTTGTTTATGTTGTTATTGCTCAGTACATGATATATATGTTAATGGTAACGAAGTAAAAGAACACTAGTAACACTAATGCTCTATAAATAAGGAAAATCCAACATGGTATCAGAGTTGGTTACCTTCAGAACAGTTTGACCATTGGAAGGAAGATCGGTACAACGACACCTTGCATCACCCTGCAGCTACAATGCCTTTTCAAGCTAGTTCAGCACTTTCCCAAGGACGTTGGGGATAATTCCTGTACAGAGCAGTGCACCCTACCCTAGCACAACCCTTGGAACCCTAAATGTATAGATTGGTTAAATTTGTGAAATTGAGGTTTTTCAGGGGCTAGGGTTTCTACCAGTGAAAAATGTCTACCATCATGAGAGTAGAAGATGGATGGAGCAGATAACTTCAGGTCCTGGAGGCACAGAGTTCTTCTCATTCTAGAAGAGAATGATCTATTAGATCATGTAATGAAAGATATTCCAGACCCTGAAGATGAAGAAGAAAAAGCAAAGTTCAATAAGAATGAGGTCAAGGCGAAGAGGATATTGACAGATTCAATCAAGGATCACCTGATGATCAGAGGATCAAATTTTGCTCAAAAATTCAAAGTGTTCGGAATCGCTTCAAATCGAACGAGAGCGTAGGCCTCATCATTATGAACCCAACGCAACTCATTTGGGTTCAAACAGACGTTGGTAGCGAGAGATATCGCGTTCTGTTCAAAATGGCAAATAGGGAAAAAAAGGGATGATGATTGTACAGTCCGTATAGTTCGTACAGACGCTGACGTGGCAGGTCGTATGACACGTGGCAGGCAGTTATTGGAACAGTTGGCATGTGACATGGTTCGCTGGCAGCGAATGGGATGGCGACACGTCGCCCAATCAATGGCCGCCACGTGTCACTTGTTTATTGGTTAAAATCTTTGCACTTGGAAGGAGTTGACCCCGTGACCTCCAGGCAGGGTAAAGCTTTGGGAAAGGCCGCCCAACCAGTACACCCACACATGTTACTTAATATATAAATGCATTGTAATATATTTAACATTGCAAAAAGGTGTGTTGGGGCGTGAACCAGGCCGGGGCTAAGCCCTGGCCCATGGTTATATTGTATTGCATACGACCGGTGCTACGGTGGTTAGACCCACAATAATATATGTTGTAACCATTTGAATGTGCGCAGTTTGGTTAACATGTGACCAACGTGTATGCGCGCGGGTTTAAACCATATGGTTATGTCAACGGTTTTAAAACTTTAGCCCTGTTGTGTAATAGCACGCGGTCATGTGGTGACCATGTGCCCACGAGCCTTGGTAGTTAAGGCCGGCGCGTAACCATTTGACAATTTGGACCGGTTGTGCGGTTGTGCTTGGTGCCAAATTTTTACGCTTTAAAATGTGTGTGGGCTAGGTTGAACCAAGAGAGGTGTGTTTTGTAGATGTAGAGATAGCAAGGTTGAAGGGGGGACTTCCAGGAAGCCTATCTTCTTCATTTGTTTGCCAAACGAGGTGCCGAAAAAGCCCAGCTAGGGTTTTTGGACGTTCTGAAGCCATTGGAGCAGTCTATTTGGAATTTTGAGCATTGTAAAGCACATTTTTTAGCACTTTGAGAAAATAATACAAATGATCCATTGGAAGCTGGACCAGGAGATGTATCCCAAGAGAGGGGTGAACTCCTTTATCATTTGTTGTGTTATGTGTTTTTTGTTCATTGATTATGTTGTTGTTTATATGCATCTTGAATGAGTAAAACCTACTAAAGTTGTGTTGCAAAGTTGATCCATTTGCAATTTAACACATAAATTTTACTTGCAAATATTTTCAAGAATACAAGTCTTCTTCATTTTTAGATCACCTAATACCCAATGTATCACAACTGAAGACACCAAAGGAAATGTTTGATGCCCTAACTAGACTTTATCAAAGTAAGAATACCATTCGAAAGCTTATTCTAAGGCATCAACTCAGAAACGTGACAACGAACAAGTCAGAAACAATAGTTAACTATTTCATGAGGATCTCGCAGATCAAAGACCAATTAGCATCCATTGGAGATCCAGTAGAAGACATTGAATTCATAACTACTACACTCCATGGATTTCCCTCCTCTTGGGATCCATTTATTTAAGGGATTTTCACCTGAAGCAAATTGCCCAAGTTCAGCAAGCTCTGGGTAGATTTCTCTCAAGAGAAATCCAGGCTAATATCCAAGACACAAAAGACTAATGAGGATGAAAATAAAGCACTTGTTGCCCAAGTGAAGAAGAGAAGGAAAAGGGAAGAAGGCATCCCAAAGAAGTCGAAAAGACCTCGTTACAAGAAGGATGTGTCAAAGATCAGATGCTACAGTTGCCAGAAGTTGGGACATTATGCCTTTCAATGTCCATATAGAAATGAAAAGGAGAAGAAGAAACACCATGCACATGTAGCAGATGACGAAGAGCACTCAAAGGCATCAAAGGTTAAAAGTCTTTACAGCTTTATTATTTGTTGTTGCTATCAAATGTTCAAGTACACCTAAATACTGTCGGTGCGATTTCCATTAAGAAAATGCTTATTGTTAATGATATACTTATCTTCAAGATGAAATTGATCTCCTCTAGAAGATGTTCTTGATTACTAACCATTCCATGGAGGTGACCATGGAAATGTTGTTCTTGTCTTGTTTAGAGCAAGTCACGGGTGATGGCTCTAAGAAGGATCTATGATGATAGTTGCAGGAGGAAACTATTTAGACAATCTCTAGCCAAGACATAGAATTGTGTACATGAACGTACACATCCATGTGAAGTACAAGACGAAGAAGAGTATCTCTTGTGGAGATTGACTGTGAGGAGCAGAAGGCTCCAAAGATGACTGTACAGTTAATTTGACCACTCTTCAGATCACCAGGAAAAGTCAGAAAGGCCTACCTAGAAATGATGCAGTAAACAAGCATGTTCTCATATAGATACATGGCATTAATAAACCATACTATGAAGAGAAGTAGATGACTCCACTAGTGGTGAGGCAGGCAGCTCTGAGAAGGAGCTATAATGACGGTTGCAGGAGGCAACTATTTAGACAGTCTCTAGCCAAGACATAGAACTGTGTACACGAACGTACACACCCATGTGAAGTAGAAGACGAAGAAGAGTATCTCTTATGGAGATTGACTGTGAGGAGCATAAGGCTCCAAAGATGACCGTACAGTTAATTTGACCACTCTTTAGATCATCAGAAAAATTCAGAAGGGCCTACCTAGAAACGATGCAGTAAACAAGTGAGTTATCATACAGATACATGACATTAATAAGACATACTATGAAGAGAAGTAGATGACTCCACCAGTGGTGAGACAGGCGGCCCCACCAAGTACCTGTTAAGGTTTAAGCTATTATTGAGTTTCTTTTATTTCATTAGATAACAATAACATAGATATGATCACTGAGAAATACACAATTACAAGAGACACATCATTATCCTGGGAAACCCTCATGGGGGAGAAAACCCAACAAAAACTTCCTTAATTTAGATAGCCAATACAATGCCAAGAGATAACTCAAACAAATACAGAAATTCCTCTCCCAAGAATGTGCCTATCTCTCTCTCTTCCTTCTTCTCCAACTGCAGCTCCAAACTTGCACTCTGATCATCAAGTGACTGAGTGAACAAATGAGGCGCTAGCCTCTCTTATTTATACAATCTGGCACGTGTGAACTGGGGTGTCTTTTCACTGGCAAGGCCAAATTTTCATTCTAGGTGGTTATAACCACTTTAATATATTCTAGGTGGTTATAACCACTTTAATATATTATGTGTCCAACTTTTCATTTAGCCCATTACAATTAGAGTTTGACCAATCCGCAAAAGGGGATTTGGTCATTTACAATACCCGACATGATCAATCCACAAAAGGGGATTGATCTAATGAGTAATACATCAATAATAATTAGAATACTCTTTGTAGTTACAATATTTCAACACTCTCCCTTAACAAGAAGGGTATTCTACAACAACATCAGGCAAGAGAGAGGGCAGCACCATCAACAACATCTTGGAACACTGACTGGCGTATCTATAAATCATCGAAATTTTTTCTCATCATCATCGTTCACAACATGGAGCTGGAGTAGCTTCATCATCTTCTTTAGCATGAGGCTAAAGTAAACATCATCATTATCATCATCTTCAGCAAGAAGTTGAAGTGGCATCATCATCATCATCTTCAACAAGAGGCTAAAGTGGCATCATCATCATCATCTTCAACAAGAAGCTGAGGTGGCATCATCATCATCAACTTCAGCAAGAAGCTGAGGTGGCATCATCATCATAAACTGTATCAACATGGATTAGTATAACACTAATACATCATCATCATCAATAACAGCACAAGGCTGATACAACATCAAAAGCAGCAATATCATAGGACAAAGGTTGGAGCATCATCATCAACAACATCACAGCACGAAGGTTGGAGCATCATCAACATTAGCACTAGGCCGAGAGTCTTCAGCACAAGGCTGACATCACAGCACGAAGTTGGCAACACATCATCACAGCACGAGGTTGGCACATCATCACAGCATGAGGCTGGTATGTCATCAGTGCGAGGCTGGAATCACAACACTTAAGTTGGCACATCATCATAGCACGAGGCAGACATCATAGCAATTAAGCTGGCACATCATCACAGCAATTTAGTTGGAATCACAACACAACAATTAAACTGGAATCTCAACACAGCAATTAAGTTGGAATCACAACACAGCAATTAAGCTGGCATCAGCAATTAAGCTGGAATCTCAACACAACAATTAAGATGGAATCTCAACACATCAATTAACTTGAAAGCACAGCACTAGGATGACATCACCACACAGCAATTAAGCTGGAAGCACAACATTAGGTTGGCATCACCACACAACAATTAAGTTGGAAGCACAGCACTAGGTTGGCATCACCACACAACAATTAAGGTGGAAGCATAGCACTAGGCTGGCATCACCACACAACAATTAATTTGGAAGCACAGCACTAGGCTAGCATCACCACACAGCAATTAAGTTGGAAGCACAGCACCAGGCTAGCATTACAACACAACAATTAAGCTAGAAGCACGGCACTAAGTTGGCATATCAACATAACAGTAGTCCCCCTATCAAGGGAGGTCCTTTCATACTATACCAAGCTTATCTCATAAGTGCTCAAACTTTACACAAGATAGAGGCTCAGTCAACACATTGGCAACCTGTTCATCAGGAAGTAACTCTTCTACTCCATCATGGCAACAACTTCATCTGAAATTGAGAGTGGCTCAATAACTGATACTGAAGATAGCTCTTCTTATTTCATGGAAGTAACTCTATCTTTCATTGTAGTCATGTCTCCATGACCCAACTAATGTACTACACCAGCTGCCACTCAATTTTTAAATATGGGGATTGCTCCCCCTGCATCTCATGAATCATGGTTGTTCTGGTTGTCTTCGTAAATACTGGAATTATTTCTTTAATAACTGGAGTAAGTGTCTCGTCATAGTCTTCTCCCTCTTGCTGAGAGAATCCTCTTAGACACACATCAAGCTTTGTACATCTGCAACATGTTTGATTTGTATAGATCAATATTGGAAGTCAATATTGACTTATCTTTTAGTCTCATGGAATAATCCATATCCTAGTCTTTCTGACTGGTTTTCTTCCTTGTTACTGAAATAAGGGAATCTTCCCAGGAGATTTCATATCTCCTAGAAGTTTATGAAACTACGATCTAGTCTTCTCACAGCATCTGTCTTCCAGTCCTGGAAGTTGTCTCTTCATCTGATCCTTTCTGAGATTAGGCTTACTCTTGATTTCTTTTGAGTCTACAAGGACTTCATCATCTCTTACAGGGCATACTTGATGTTGAATACCAAGTCTAAATAAGCAAGACAAAGTTAGGTTTCCAACAAGTCATGCTTCTCGTCAAGGTGGCTTCATTAACCTTTGAACAAGTCCACTGTGAGTCTTGATCTAATGTTCATTCATCTTTCAAGCCTTCTGCTCCTTGCAATCTTTCTTCATATGAGATACTCTGAATATCAAGAGATATCTTATTCTTCATCTTCTTTGGTACATGAGTGTATATGGTCATATACATAGTCTGCTTCATCTCTCATATAATATGCTTCCTTTAGCAACCTTCACTATAGCTTCCTCAGGGTTATCACCTATGACCTGAAACAAGGTCAACAAAACAAGAATAATACCCTTTTGATAATAGTAAATAAAACAATAGCACGAACCATCATCACAGTAGCTCCTTTAGAGCTATCACTTCTAACCTGTCTGAGGCAAAGATCAAGAGTAAAAAATACAATACGAAATGAGGTCAACACTCTTATAGTGTTGTGATCAAACATTCCTCCATGGCAACCTAGAACTAACACAAGAGGTTTCTCCTAGAGGAGATGTTAGTTGTATGATTACATTAAGCATTTATCTCAATATGCTACCAAGTATAATACTTTTCAAGGACTGTTATCGTGACTATAGTGTTTACTTGTAAAGGGGTAGTCATCAACTTATTAAGTGCAACTTTGAATCTTATCAACTTAATTAATCAAACCTGGAACCTGAAGCCTTGTCCTCAAGAATGAGTGTATTACTTTTCTTCCAAGTCTCCTTCACTCAAGGTGACGAGTGTTTTCTTCAACCTGTCTTCTGTACTAAGACAATATGCTACCTTGACAGAAAGTTGGGTTAGAGGATAAACTCTATGATCTCAACTTTTAATCCATCTAATACCTTGACTTGGATTTTGACTAAGGGTTAAAATGATGGTCATAGCTACAACGTGCAACACTGATCAAAATAATGTCATAACAAATAGATGAATATCAGAATAATCACACCTGGGTTGCATTATTCCTCTGAATGTGTTGGATCTTGAGATCCTTCTGGATCTATGGCAAGAGGTCCCTTCTCCTGTGAATACCCTTTAAATCTTAACCATTTAAACATGTGTGAGTGCATAACTCTGATGGAATTTGCAGGTAGTGGCACCATCTGGTAGCAGTGGTAATGATCACCAACTCTTAAAAACTTAAAGGGTGACTACAACTAGTACTACGGCTGATACTTCAACTAATACTGCAACTGCAATTGATACTGCAACTGGTTTTGAGACTGCAACTGCAACTGCAACTTAGGGTTTTATGAGGAAACCCTAATTTTTCAAACTTCAAATTTTGAAATTCTGATCCAAGGGACAGATGTGCTGAGATGAGCCGAGTAAGCTGGTGCAGTCAGATTTCTGAAAATCCAATTTTTTCCTTCTCAAACTTGATCAGGATATTTCTGGACTAGTGCTTCTGGTTTTCTGGTACTTCTGGTACTCTGGTACTTATGGTACGTCTGGTACTCTGGTTTTCTGGTACTTCTGGTATTTTGTGAAAACTAGGGTTTCACTTTCCAGGAAATCTAGCCACTGAAAAGTTGTGCTGAGGATGCCAAAGTGATCCTTGAGGAAGGGCACACTTTTCTAGATGATTTTGGGGATGAAATACTTCTTCAATATAAATCCCTAATTTGCATGTATGACAATAGTGACATTTTTCACTTTCTCTTGTGAAAAATGCTCTCTTCAGCTTAGCTCTGATTCCATGTTAAGGTTTAAGGTATTATTGAGTTTCTTTATTTCATTAGATAACAATAACATAAATAGGATCGCTGAGAAATACAAAATCACAAGAGACACATCATTTATCCTAGGAAACCCTCATGGGGGAGAAAACCCAGTAAAAACTTCCTTAATATAGATAGCCAATACAATGCCAAGAGATAACTCAAACAAATACAGAAAGTCCTCTCCCAAGAATGCGCCTCTCTCTGTCTCTTCCTTCTTCTCCAACTGCAGCTCCAAACTTGCGCTCTGATCATCAAGTGAGTGAGTGAACAAATGAGGCACTAGCCTCTCTTATTTATACAATCTGACACATGTGAACTGGGGTGTCTTTTCACTGGCAGGGCCGACTTCTCATTCTAGGTGGTTATAACCACTTTAATATATTCTGGAGCCGATTTTTCATTTAGCCCATTACAATTAGGGTTTCACCAATCTGCAAAAAGGGATTTGGTCATTTACAATACCCTCCATGATCAATCCATAAAAGGGGATTGATCTAATTAATAATACATTAATAATAATTAGAATACTCTTTGCAGTTACAATATTTCAACAGTTCCAGCTCAAAAGGAGCTAGATTTCAAAGGGAGTCAACCCTTAGGATCCAATAGGGAGGAGCAACCTCCCAGTATAGTCCATAGGAGATCAGACTTTAGAAAAAGTCAACAAATGCAGTGGAAGCAGGTGGCTCCTAAGATCATATAGATTAAGAGGGGGAGAGAGACATCTTCCAGGACTTGAGGAGGCTAGATCATAGCTTCAGAGTCTTATAGGAGACGTGAGATCTCCTGCGAGGATTCCCTTGTCTCGATAGACCTTGCTGCAGTGACAGAGGAGGAAGCCAGTCAGAAGGATTGGGATAAAGATTTTGCCTCAGTTCCAGAAACCACACATGTTTCCCAGTTATGTGGCGCTGATGAGCAGCATCATTGATTCAGATCCTTCCACCATTAAAGAATTTGTTGAGAAGTAGGAAAGGAAGGATGCCATGATGGAGGAGTATCAGTGATTCAGTCCATCATAAATAATGATGTGTGGGAGGTGGTTTCGAGACTAGAAGGGAAGTCAGTAGTAACTTCCAAGTTGATCTACAAGATCAAGCGTGATGCAGATGAAAGCGTGAAGCGATATTTGTCGCTAGAAGATTCTTCTAGTAAGAGGGAGAAGACTATGACGAATCTTTTTCTCCTGTAGCAAAATACACTTTCATTAGATCAATCATTGCGATTGCTTCTGCAATGGGATGGAAATTACACCAGATGGATGTCAAGACTGTTAGAATATCATGGATGTGCTCATTTAACCATAGACAATATGGAAATATTGTCACCCAACCATAGGCCTAAGCCACCCCCGAGCACCTTAACCTTGATAGAGAATGATTCTGGAAGCAAACCCTAGGCTTAATAGCCAAACAAATGTGGTGCACCTCTCTCCAAGGATAGCGCACCAAGCAATAATAACAGAGACTGATCAAAGAGTCCAACCCAGAAAACCGAAAATGCAAATTGTAGAACTATCGACAGCAATTGCTCCTAGGACTTGCGCACAAACTGGCCAACTGCAGTGTGCACAAGTGTACTTCTGCAGTTCTAAGAATACTGGCCAAAATGAAGACTAACCTCCTATATTTATATTGTTTCTGCCAAACTCCTTGGGCTGACTTCTCATTCTGGGTGATAATTACTTAGTATATAACATTTCCTTTTAGCCGACTTCTTCTTTTGGAGGCTAATAACCTAATACAAATCATTCTCTTGAGCTTAATCGTCTTCTAGGGTTATTAGCCAACTAATTAGGGTTTCTTCTTACTTCCCAGAATATTATATTCTCGTCAAGGTTACACGTGGAGGTAAATACCTCCCGCAACTACCATAATATCAACACTCCCTCCTAGATAGAGAGGTATTTGAAGGCAATGGTCTTGAGCACAAATATACCATTGAATCGGTAGCATCATCATAGCCACACAAGCTATCTCATGATCAAATTACAAGCACCATCGTCACTATCAGTGTCATCTAACAATATCAACTACATCATCTTCTGAAACCATACTCCATCTGAGTAATCAAACATGATGTTGAAAAATTCACTCACTCCAAGGAGTGATACTAGGACCATTCTTCTAATCCGGGCATATGTCCTAGAAGAATAGATGTTCTGGACCATTTTCCATCTGGAGAATATTTGTCCATCAGTACACTAATCATCCATATAGTTGATGATCATTTTCAACACTAATGATAGTCGACAAGGCAATCAAAACAATTTCATTCAATAGAACACAATTGTGTCTATCCATAGTAGTACACAACTACAATCCAATGGTACACTACCACACCAAGTAGCAAATAGCTACTTGATCAATGACATATAGTCACAATCAATGGAACACATCTACCACAGTAGCATACATCTAATATCCAGAGACATACAGTCTCCATGGAAATCATATCATCTGATATCAACCTACACATAAATAATATCATGATGTAACTAAGTCATCTGGGCCATTCCTCCACTCACATCTGTGAGATATGAAAAAGAATCTACCCTCAAAGAATAAAACATCAATGATGGGCTATCTGGACTATTCTTCTCAAGCAAGGAAGAACAATTGTCTTGATTTATGAGCCTAGACCATTCACCTATTCGGGCCATTCCTCCGACACTAAAAAAAGTGCAACTTGGAGAGTGATTCTGCCCTAGGGAATGCTTGTCCCTGATTGTTGAACCTAGACCATTCACTATCTGAGCCATTCCTCCGACACTAAACAAAGTGAAACCTGGAGAGAATGAATCTTCCCTAGGGAATGAGAGTCCGGACCATTTCCTAAGGAAACGAATGTCCTGCACCAACCTCCAAAACGGACCATTCTTCGAAATTGCTCACAACTATGAGCTTCGAAATAATGATTGTCCGGTGAGGCAGACTAGTCTTCTTGACCACTACTAAGAGTGACCGTCAAAAATAAAGATTGTCCTAGACCATTCCCCCACACTTGCCACAAGAGGAATCGTTGTCTATGGTACATCATCAATCCATCAAACCATTTTCATTACGAAAATGACCGTTCAATCTCGACCATTTTCTGAACTAAAAAATGCCTTTCCATCAGAAATTTCAAACCACTTTCTGAACTGGAAAGGAACTGCTCATCTTGGACCATTTTTTGAACTAAAAATTGTTGTCCATAAATCAATAACACATCAGTGCTCCCTCCCAACCTGGAAGTCATATCTTCCCTTTTCAATAAGGAAGTCGTCTCCACGAGCTCCAGCTTGTTTCTTGAGTACGCAAACTCTTTCATCTTGGACAGAGGCTTTACCAAAATATCTTCTTATCTGCTCATCTGTGGAGATATATTGGAGAACCACTTCTCCTTTCTGGACCTCACCACGAAGAATGTAATGCTTGATCTCAATATACTTTGGTCTTTCTGGAACACTGGTTTTCTTTGAAGAATTCATATAGCTCTGATCATTATAGTATATCATAGTTGGATTCATCTCTTTCATTTCCCGCTAGCTCATAACATCATGGCAAGGGTCAAACTGGAACATATCCAAGTGGCACTTCTTCTGTCATCATGAGATTTTGTCATGGATTAGCAATCCATCGTCCCGGACCTCTGAGTAACCATTCTGATATAATATCTTTGTTATTGAAAGTTTTTCACCACACTCTTGTTGTGCATTGGAGGCTTTGCACCAAGTTGTTTGAATCCTTACAAGATATTCTTCCATCTGCATACAAGAGTCTTTTTTTGGTATACCTTAAAACCTTGGGGTTTCTCTATATACGCTTCTTTGTTCAATTACTCTGTTGAGGAGAATAGTCCTTACATTCATTTGATGTGAACTCCAACCCATGGATATTGTAGGAGATATAATGGCTTAAGTATGTCTGGTTACTGGAACAAAGTTATCATCATAGTCTTCTCCCTCCATCTAGGAGAACCTTTAGTTCTGGATCTCGCAATGCTTCCATTCATAAGTCTTCCATACATTGTTCCTTATCACAAATTCTATTTCTTCTGCTTGATTGCTTTTAGAGGGTTCAGACCAAGTTGGTAGTCTTGTGGTTCTTGATATAATGATTGGTTGTTCTATCTTTTCTTTCTCTCTTGGAATCTTCATGTTCTTCCTCATGTTTCTTTTTAGCTCTTGGGTCCATGGAGTTTTCTATAGATTCCATGCCCTGAACATTCCAACTTCTTTATTTCATCATAGGATCATGGATGTGGATGGACAACCAGGGATACTTTAAGGCTTCTTTTCGAAGAATACTTCTTCTAAATTCAAACTGAACACATACTAATTTTCATGGTTGCTACCATGGATAGATACTTCATCATATTCAATAGATAATATTGTTTAGGATTAGCTCCCTCCTAATCCTTGCTTCATGCATGTTCTTCTTTTGGAATTATATAATCAACTCCCTCCATCTAAGAGAGTCCACGCTTCCATCTACATCCTTATTGCCTTCTGCAAAGTGTCACAAGTCTTTTCCAATTTCCTCTTGATTGTTGACTTCTCTCTATTTTTACTTCTTCTAGGTTTCTTACTGTTTGATTCTGATTTCGATTTATCTTGCAGTTGTTACTTATGTAATAGCTTCCACATGAATTGTTACCAGGGGTTGTTGATGTACTTCATCCTTTCATGTGTATTGCCTAACTTGTAGTCATCGTGATAGCAATCCTTCTCTTGTTCTTCTTCCAAGGTATAGTTTCTCTTTGAACATATTATCTTCTAAGAAATAGATATGCAAGATATGTACAGAAACTATGTAAACATGGTATGTACAAGAATTATGAAGAATATTGTTACCTTGTCTTAGAAGAAGAAGTTTGTTTTGTCTTGCTTCACCTTCTTTGAGGGTTCCCTTTCTTCAGCACTTGATGCTTTGTGTGTTTCCTTCCTTTTCTTTAACTCGAGACAACAATTCTTGTAGTGACCATATTTTCGACAATTGAAACATTGTATTTTTGTCATATCTTTCTCTTGATTTGGTTTCTTTCTGGAGCCAAACTTCTTTTTATTCTTGAAATTCTTGAACCTTCCTATGAAGGCTTGATCATCGTATTTCTTTTAGAGTTTCTCTTTTGCACTAATCCTTGATTCTTCTTGTGCACAACAAGTCCAAAGTTCCTCAAATGTAGGATACTCCTTCCTTGTGTTCATGCTTGCGGCAAATGCATCTCATGTCTTGGGAAGACCATTGAGTACTATATTTACGAATTCCTTCTCTGAAATGATCTCTTCAATAGCTTGAAATTGATCTATTAACTGAGAGATCCTCACAAAGTATGATGTTATGTTGTCATCATCATTCATTTTCATGTCACGGAGCTCATTCTTCAGACTCATTACATGTCCAATGTTTCTAACTGAGAAGAGGTTTGTTAGGGCATCGTACATATTCTTAGATGATTCAAGATGGGAGATGTAGGGTATCAAGTGGTATTTTATAGAGTCCACTATGATACTCATGGCATTGATGTCATTGTCTTTGAACTTCTCCATAACTGCAACGTTCTGAGGTTTCTTCTCTTTTCCTTCTTCGGACTGTGGTTCCACGATCTTTCCTTTCACAATATCCAACACTTTATTCTTGACAAGGATGAGGTCAATCCTTGTCTTCCATGCTCTGACGTTAAAAGACCCTTCTAACTTGTTTTCTGACTTCATAGAATAAGTCATAATTGCTTTGACTTGGTCAACCCTTGATTTTGACCAAAAACTAAAACTTGAAATTTTAGCTTGCTGAGAGTACCAAGAGATGCACTAGGCTAGGACGCACTAGTCTATCCAGAAATTAGGTCAATATCTTCACTTAAGGTGCCTCAACGAGATGGTTAGGGTTTCGTTGCTGCAACTGCAACTGAACAAATCCTCCCAATCTATCTTCCAATGGTTAGACTATCCAAAGATAGTGTGGGCCCATGACCTCTTAGAATAAAATGGATGTGCTTGTTTAACCATAGAAAATATAACAATATTGTCACCCAACCATAGGCCGAAGCCACCCTCGAGCACCTTAACCTTGACAGAGAATGATTCTGAAAGAAAACCCTAGGCTTAATAGCCAAACAAAGGTGGCGCACCTGTCTCCAAGGATAGCGCACCAAGAAAAAATAATAGAAACTGATCAGAGAGTCCAACCCAGAAAACCGAAAATGCAAATTGCAAAACAACTGACAGTAGTTGCTCCCAGGACTTGCGCACAAACTGGCCAACTACATTGTACACAAGTGTACTTCTGCAGTTATGAGAATACTGGCCAAAATGAAGATTATAGTTGTGTGCTACTTCAGTGGATGTGTTCCACTGGCGGAGGTTGTGCAACTCTAACAATATCTATGTGCTACTTCGGTGGATGTGTTCCACTAGGGGAGGATGTCTGACTTCGGACAGTAGTTGTGTGATACTACATAGGATGTGTTCCCCTGGCAGTGATTGTGTGTCACTAGACAGTAGTTGTGTACTACTTGGAAACAGTTGTGATCTATTGGATGACATTGTAGTAGTTGTGTGTTACTAGTTGATTGTCATGGAGATTACCAGATAGTTTGTATGTAGTTGTGTGTGCTACTGTTTGATCGTAGAGACTATGCATGATTATTCGAGCTACCAAAGGTATTTTAGCAGTCGTGTGCCTGCTAGCAGATTACAGAGTAGTCAGTGGACTACCAAATGAATACATCATAAAATATGCATCCCTAGCTAAGAGGGAGTGTTGATGTTTTGGCAGTTGTGGGAGGATCTTTCCCTCCTACATGACCTTTCTTAGATGCGGAGAAGATTATGGAAGCAAGAGATCTATTGGACAAATGTTGAAAAACCCTAGAAGAGATGTCGACCCAGAAGAATATAAAGTATAATGAAAAGACACCTTCCCAGAAGAGAAGTCGACCCAGCCAGAAGGACAGGGAGACTATAAATAAGGCGGCACCTTAGCTAATTTTTTCATTCACTCACACTCTCCCAACTACACAAAAGCAAGGCGCAAGTTTGGAGGAGGTGACACAGTCACTACAGCTGCACAGTTTCTTCTTGTTCAGTCTTTTGGTATCTCTCTCTCTTGTGCGCTACGCCTTGAGGAGATGCACATAACTAAAACACATCCAGAAACCCCCAGAGTCTCAGATATAAAGATAAAACGCATCCAGAAACCCTCAATGTATCAGATCTGTGAGACAGAACACTAGATCCATAGTAGATATCATGATCAACTGGATGAGGGATATTTCAGTGGTATCAGAGATTTAGTCCTTCCAACCTGTGACTAAAGACGATGAGTACATGAGAAGACCCAGATGGCCATGAGCACGTAGGTGATGAATATGTCACTTACAACAGGCGCAAGAAAAGAAGACCTAGGCCTGACTTTCCTCCTTTCCCTCCCAGTTCAGAGGAAAAGGAAGAGGCACACAAAGAAGAAAAGAGAAGAGCAGAGCGTGAGGCAGAGAGGATGCTAGGAGACAGATATGAGTGACCAGAGAGCAGTGGTAAGGCCCCCATGGAACCAGAGGCAACCTTCATGCAGGTTATCAGTGATATGTTAGCTAGTCAACAGACCATGTCTTAGTCCTTAGCTCATGTGGCTAATAGATTGGCTATGGTGGGCATCCCAGGCACACAAGCCCCACATGCAGCATAGGGGAACTCAAGGGCAGGTAGTAGACTCCAGTCGCCCACTCGCACATACACCTCTGGGAGTAGGATTCCCCGACCCTTATTTCCTAGTTTCCAAAGGTTACCCCCGGTAGCAGCACAGATGTTGATATCCCAGAGACCACCTACTTACGCAGAGGACATTGTAGAGTATCGAAGGGAGTATGCAGCATTGAGTCATGACTTCCATCGGGATATGACCCTAGTCGAGTATTGTGGACTCAAACTCAGGAACCGCCCAAGAGAGCCAGAGAGAGGAGGGTCGCAGTAGTAGTAGAGGCATAACATTGATTTCATCTGAAAAGTTGGTAAACTCACCATACCTTCTTTCGACTGATCGTCCAAACGCACTGCCAGAGCTTGGGTACAGAAGCTAGACACCTACTACAAGTTCAAACAAATGACTGAGTAAGAGGCCATCAGTTTTTCTACCTTACACTTAGAGGATGAGGCACACGAGTGGTGGTATCAAGGATTGGTAACATTGGGCCACAGTCGCATCACCTCCTACAAAGTGTTCACAGAGACTCATGGATAGATTCGACTGGAGGGATCCAAAGATCCATTTCAGAGATCTAGCCCAATTGAGACAAACTGGCACAGCAGAGGCATTCATCTCAGAGTTTTAGAGAGTAGCAATGGCAGTGACAGATATATCTGACCCCCAGTTGATCATGTTATTCACATAAGGGCTCACAGAACCCTTGAGAGGATGGATGAAGTCATACTAGCCTCACACCTTGCAGGATGCCATCGTTGCTATAGTTGTCACCCTGCTGGAGCTAAGTCGAGGAGTCTGCTGAAGAAGCGGGTTGTCAGGCCCGTGGTAGAAGAGGCAGGTTGTCAGTTCTATGGGCAGCTCTCTCCAAGTGAGAGAGTCTGCTGGGAAGTGATTTTCTCCCAGACAAAGTCCAGCTCCAGCTATGGAGCTTTGAGAATTCCTGATCCAGCATGTTGCCAAGACCTAGAGAGGGAGGTGAAGCAACCGATGGACTGTGCTTGTGAATGTTGATATTATGGTAGCTTCGGGAGGTATCAACCTCCATTGTGACCCTTTGACAATATTAGAATATTCTGGAAGCAAGAAAATAAGTGAATGTAACCGTAGAAGAGATGTCGGCTAAGAGAGATAATTAATATGAATTAATTAGTACCCAGAATGAAAAGTCGGCCCAGGCAGCCTGCCAAAGCTAGTATAAATATAGGGTGTCAGTCCTCACTTATGGAGAAGGTGATGCCGCCAGTTCTGAAGCCTATTTCTTCTATCTTTCTAGGTTGGACTCTCTAATCATCTTTGGTTACTTCTTGCTTGTTGCATTATCCTTGCTTTGCTATTGGTTTTCTACCAGAATTCTTCTTGTCAAGGTCAAGGTGCTCGAAGGGTGGCTTCGGCCTATGGTTGGGTGACAATAGTGATATTGTCTATGGTAAGACGAGCACAACTAACAGGTTATGGGACCACACCTCCTTCATTTAGTCTAACCGTTGGAAGGGAGCATAACCATTAGAATACTAAAATCGTTGAAGAACTGTTGCTAGGGTTTACTAGCAGGAGCAGTTACCAAGGCACTTCCACTAGGGTTACTAGCAGGAGCAGTTGCAGAAACCCTAAAACCTTGATGCATCACCTTGTGATGGAACATCTCGCTCAAGAAGAAGGTATTCAAGTATGTCTTAGTCCAGTGCACCTCTTGGCACTCTCAAAAGACAGAAACATCAAAGTTGAAGTTTTGGATCAAAGCATGGTCAATCACCAGTCAACCAAAGTCATGAATAAAAAAATCAGACATCTACATTATTCAACACTCATAGGAACGATTGAAGATGACATGTGGATAATTAATAGTGGAGCTTCGAGGCATATGACGGGAGATCAAGCCAAACTCTCAAATCTAAATGAAAAGAAGACAATGTACAAGGTAAATCTTGGAGACAAAAGCACTTACCCAGTGGAAGGATTTGTACAAGCCTCCATCAAGGTGAAAATAGGTAACAATGTCCATTTAAGCAATGTCCTATATGTACCTGGTTTAGAAAATAATCTTGTATCCATATCTTGCCTAGAAGACAAATGAAACATAATAGCTTTCGTAGATGAAAAATTATTATCTTGGCACAAAGACTCCAGCATAGAGAATGTTAGGGTTATTGGAACCCGTGAAGAAAATCTATATAGACTACTAGAACAAAATGAAGAAGCTCTTGTACATGATGAAGTCAATCCCAATGAACTTTGGCACAGAAGGTGCGCTTATATCAGCAATCAAGCATTGCCTTTTCTCAAAAAGATGGTTGAAGGAATACCAGAATTACAGTCTACACATGAAGGAATTTGCAAAGGATATGCTCTTGGAAAGAATATCAAGAAGCCATTCCCAAGTAGCAACAATAGATCTAAGGAGATTCTAAATCTAATACATTAAGATGTTTGCGGTCGGATTCCAATTAGATCTCTAGGAGGTTCTCTTTACTACGTAATCTTCATAGATGATTACTCAAGAAAAACTTGGTTATATCTCCTGAAAACAAAGGACAAAGTATTTAGCAAATTTCAAGAATTCAAAGTAGAAATAGAGAACCTCACAAAAAAGAAAATCAAGACCTTGAGAACAGATAATGGAGGAGAATACACATCAAAGGATTTCGTTGCATTTTGCAAATCGACAAGCATTAGGAGGGAGTTTATTGTTCCTCATAACCCTGAACAAAATGGTGTAGCAGAAAAAAAGAACAGATCTATTGAATAAATCGTGAAAGCACTATTAAACGATCAAGGTTTATCTATGTTTTTATGGGGAAAAGCAACCATGACAGCAATATATGTTCAGAACAGAAGTCCTCACCGCATATTGAAGGATATGACTCCAGAAGAAGCCTTCTCAGGTAAGAAACCTAATGTGGAAAACTTAAGAATCTTTGGATGTCTTGTTTACTCTCACATTCCCAAGGACAAAAGGAATAAATTAGAACCCTCAGGAAAGAAGGGCATATTCGTGGGATATAGTGAATCATCTAAGGCTTATAGAATCTATATCTTGGAATAACATAAGATTGAAGTCAGCAGAGACGTGACCTTCAATGAAAAGATGGCTTTCAAGAAATCCATAGAAGAAACTATAGAAGAAGAAGAATATGAAGAGCCTATTGAAGAAGGCACATGTCTTCCAAAAAATCAGAATGAAGAAAATGAACAACTTGATCACCTGATGCAACCATGTGAGACCATTGATTCAGACACTGTACCTAAGACCAAGAAACAATCAACTTGGCTTGAAGCAACCCTACAAGAAGAAGAAAGACACAAGGCCCCAAGTGGGACCTTCAGAAAAAGTAAGAATCCCAAAAGATTCTCCAACTATGCAGCATGTATAACAAAGCTTCTAGATGAAGAACCTACCAAGTTTGAAGGTGCAATTCAGAAGAAACAATGGAAAGAAGCCATGACAGATGAACACTAGTCCATCATGAAAAATGATCTATGGAAAATTGTGCCTAGACCTAAAGAAAAATCAGTAGTAACTTCAAAATGGGTACATAAGATCAAACATGCAGCAGACAGAAGCGTGGATAAATAAAAGACAAGGTTCGCAGCTAGAGGGTTCTCCCAGAAGGAGGGAGAAGACTATGACGAAACATTTTCTATGGTTTCCAGATATACTTCTATTATAGCTATCATGTCTCTTCCTGCTTCCATGGGATGGAGTGTACATCAGATGGATGTAAAGACAACTTTTCTCAATGGAGCAATCGAAAAATAACTATACATTGAACAACTTCAAGGGTTTGAAGTACATTCCAGAGACACTCATGTTTGTAGATTAAATAAAGCTTTATATGGACTCAAGCAAGCTCCAAGAGCTTGGTACGCCAAAATAGACAGCTATCTAATAAAATTTGGTTTCTCCAAAAGTCATGCAGATCCAAATCTTTACTACAAAGTTGTGAACAATGCACCTGTGATACTACTACTATATGTTGACGATCTATTCCTAACAGGTGAAGAGTCCCTCATCATCCAGTGCAAAAAAAAACTAGCTTCTGAGTTTGACATGAAAGATCTTGGTCTCCTGCATTATTACTTGGGACTAGAAGTATGGCAGAAGCGTGGTGAAGTATTCATTGGACAAGGAAAGTATGCAATAAAGATTCTTCAGAAGTTCGGAATGATGGATTGAAAATCTATGGACACTCCAATGACCACATATATAATAAAAGTAAGAGACTCGGATTCTGATCCAATAGATCCATCACTATATCAACAATTGGTTGGGTCAAAGATGTATTTGGTGAATACTCGACCAAACATTTACTTTGTCGTGAACACATTAAGCCAGTTCCATGTGGAACTTAGACATGAGCATTGGACAGCAGAAGAGCATGTTTTAAGGTATATCTATGTGACACTAAACTACGGTTTAAGATATACAGCTTCGAGTGATATACAGCTTCATGGATTCACATATTCAGATTGGGCAAGAAGTGCAGAAGACAGAAAGTGTACTTCAGGGATGTGTTTCAGCTTGGACTCCGCTATGATATCTTGGGGCAGCAGGAAACAGAAGTCTGTCGCACTCAGCACAGCAGAAGTAGAATATATCGCATCATGTGAAGCATGTACATAAGCAATATGGCTAAGAAAGTTGATTTCTGATTTATTTGATCAGGTTCCAGATTCGACCATAATACACTATGACAATTAGAGTTGTATAAGGCTATCAGAACACCCAATGTTTCATGAACGGTCGAAACACATTGAGATCAAATACTACTTTATTCGAGATAAAGTCCAGGAAGGAGAAGTAAATCTCTAGTGCATCCCCACAAATGAGCAAAAAAATGATATCCTGATAAAGCCTCTATCGAGAATAAAGTTTGCATATTTCCGAGACAAATTGGGGATCATGGAAATAACTCCCTTAGCTGAAAGGGAATAAATGACTCTCCAGGTTAGGAGGGAGCACTAACATATTATTATTGAGGATAGTGATTTTCAAGTTTGAAAAATGGTCCAGCTTGGGAAGTTCCTTTCTAGTTCGAAAAGTGGTTTGAGATTTCTAACGGACATGCATTTTCCAGTTCGAAAAATGGTCCAGATCGAACGGTCATTTTCGTAATGAAAATGGTGCGATGGATTGTTGATGTACCATAGACAGCGATTTCCCATTGTGGTTAACATGGGGGATGGTCTAAGACAATCTCTCTTCTTGAGAGTCACTTTTAGTAGTGGTCAAGAAGAATGGTCCGCCTCATCGAACAGTCATTCTTTCGAAACTCACATTTATGAGCAGTTTCGAAGAATAGTCCATTTTGGAGGTTGGTGCAGGACAATCATTTCCTTAGGAAATGGTCTGGACAGTGATTCCCTAGGGAAAATTCATTCTCTCAAGATTGTACTTTGTTCAGTGCCAGAGGAATGGCCCAGATAGGTGAATGGTTCAGGTTCAGCAATCAAGGATAGGCTTTCCCTAGGGAAAACTCATTCTCTCCAGGTTGCACTTTGTTTAGTGCCAGAGGAATGGTCGAGGATAGCGAATGGTCCAGGCTCAAAAATCAGGACAGTTATTCTTCCTTGCCTGAGAAGAATAGTCCAAATAGCCCATCATTGATGTTCTATTCTGAGGGTAGATGCTCTTCCAGATCTCACAAATGTGAGTGAAAGAATGACCCAGATGACTCAGTTTATATCATAACATTGTTTCTATGCAGATTGATATCAGTTGATATAATGGACACTACATGTCTCCAGATAGTAGAGATATGCTACTGTGGTGGATATGTTCCATTGTTTGTGACTATGTCACAGATCGAGTAGTTGTGTACTACTATGAATAAACACAGTGGTGTTTTGTCAGTTGACATTGTACCAGTTGTCATGAAGATTATCCAGTTGGATAATAATGACGGTGCTCGTGATGCTACCAGTTGAATGGTATGTTTGTGCTCAAGACCATTATCAATTATACTTCCATAGCTAGGAGGGAGTGTTGATATTATGGTAGCTTCGGGAGGTATCAACCTCCATTGTGACCCTTTGACAAGATTAGAATATTTCGGAAGCAAGAAAAGAAGTGAATGTAACACTAGAAGAAATGTCGGCTAAGAGAGATAATTAATATGAATTAATTAGTACCCAAAATGAGAAGTTGGCCAAGGCAGCCTGCTAGAGTCACTATAAATACAAGGTGCTAGTCCTCACTTTAGACACAACTCTGAAAATTACAGAGACTTGTGTGCACTGCAGTCTGGCAGTCTTGTGTGCAAGTTTTGGAGAAGGTGCTACCGCCAGTTCTGAAGCCTATTGTTTCTATCTTTCTAGGTTGGATTGAGAGCGTTCCAATAGACCAGGGACATCACACACGTAGCAGTTCCTTCATCAACAACCACATGTTTGATAGTATACTTTGAATACTCCACATGGATTTGGAAAGCCGCATGGTAAGGCAAGCGAGGCTTAAGATCTGTGATGTCAAACTTGATAACCATTGAGCCATTGGGTTCTAGAGATCCTTAAGCAGAGAGTAAGCCAGTTCTCTGTGGAGGACATGTCTGGAGTACCTCCAAAGCCGACATCGCACAAGGGTTTTGACCCAGGTCCTCAACAATAGAGTAGTTCTGGGCGGCTCTAGCATTTGGATTATGGGTAGAGCGCTCAAGTACTCCTTTCAGAATACGAGGCGGTGGCTCTAGTTTCTCAATCTATAAAGTCATCTTTGGAGGAGAAAGAGGAGATTATAGACCAGGAATAGTTTTTTTAGAACTATAGTCTCGAGATCGAGTGGCTATATCGATTTTCGCATCGACCATGTTGATACATAAACGGTCGCCATCTTGCGACTGTTGGTTTTGACTTTCACCAGCCGCATTTCTGACGTTTGAAGAGTTCGAGGCTAAGTGTTGATTATGAGGGAATGGATTCGTCAGCATGACGGGCAATAGCCTCGCAGCTTCTGCAAGTTTGCGGCATAAATGTACAAGGTGATCATCTATGCAAAGCTTACAGATAAACTTCATCTTACGTCTTTCTTGTTTTCCCTCTCCAGCATTATTACTCATCTTCTTATTATTATTATTATCCTTGGGTTTATTACCATTTTCCCCACCCTTACGATTGTTACATCATTTCTTCTTATTCCCTCCTGATTGTTGGTTACCATTCGGGTTGGTTGACGATTACACTGAATGTACATCCATTGACTGAGTGGGGTTGGAGGACACAGACGAGGCTGGTCCTCCTGTAGACTGGCTTAAAGACAACTCTTTCAACTAGTTTTTCACCGAGTCTGCGGACTTTACATTGGCGGAACCTATGATTTCATCGGCATTAGGTTTGGGTTTTTTCCTAGGGTCATAAGTAGACCGCGATGCGTCAAGAAGAGGGTGGTATAACATCCCAGACAGACCATATATCAAATCTAACTGTTGGGCCCTAAAAATTGCTTCTTCAATGGTAACCATGGAAGTAGCAACATCCTTCGAGATAGGTGGGTGCACAAACTTAAGAAACCATTCTAAAAGAAAGGTCATGGGTATAGGGGTCTTACTCAACTTCTTTCATCTACGCAACTCCTAGATATGGTCCGGGATATGAGTGGCGGTGTCATGGCGTAAAGTAGACAAGAGCTCTAAGCCAGCATCATAAGGGATGGGCAACTGGAAGTGGTTAAGAAATACCATCACCAACTGACTAAAAGTCTCATATGCCCCTTTGGTAGCTCGATATACCATTTCGCAGCAACTTCGATGAGGATGCATTGAAATAATCTCAAACGAATAGAATCGTCATTAAGGTAGTTCGATGAGCACCAAAGGTGAAAGGTCGTGACGTGATCACCAGGATCCTCTCCATTCTTACCCTCGAACTTTGGGATATCCGAAGGAAGTTTGGTGGGGACTGGGGGGCATGTAGGATCCTGACTCACAGGGTCATTCATTAACTTAGCCAAATCTAGCAGATTAAGCATGGCCAGAAAAGGGAGACGGGGTTGTGACATCTGTCCCCAACCTCCCGGGAAAGATTGTGCTTGCAGATTTGCAGCCATCCAACGTTCTGGTAAACACCATGGCCCTGTCCGGCATTATAAGGCCCTCCTCCAGGCTGATTCATATAAGGTTGGTTGGACATCATTCCAGCTGGAATGTTCTGTTGAGGGTTATAGAAATTGCCCCTAGTCAGATTAGATCTGAGTTGGGGGTTGCCTAGAGTGTGAAACTGACCTCCTCCGGGTTGGAAACTGAAGGATAAGGGCAGATTCGCCATGCCAAAAGCATTGGTCGGAATTTGTGCCAAGGAGGTAGGATTGTAGGATGGAACTTGAGCCGAAGCTTGTCTGCCAAGTTGAATGTTCCACCTAGAAGTAGGAGGATTGGTCTTAGGGTTAAAAGTAGGCATACCTCCCATATTAGGAGTCATTTGAGGGATTTGAGATCCACCAAATGAAAAAGGAGTGTAGGGAGGTGTACTGCCCCCAAGCCCAATGCTAGCATTAGGGCCAGCAACTGGGATGGAGCTCGAGAACTGCGAGGTGAAGTTAGGCATACCATAAAAAAATGGACTAGAAGCCATAGGGATGGACTGAACATTGTAGCTCAGTGAGTGGCGAAGAGACCCAAACAGGTTCGAGGCAGTAGCCTGAGCATTAACTATAGGCCAGGCCATAGTAATAATAGGTACCTTTGGCACTACGACCATGGAGGTTGTAGGAGTCGAAGGGGTGCCATTAACTATAGTAGGTATGGGAGTCGAAGGGCTCCCATAATTCTGAAGACCAGGTTCAATATTCATCCTTGTAGAATCACAAGTCTGAACAGTGGATGTGTGTGTACCACATATAATGACTCTATGTCTTTTAGAAGGCAAGGACACGAAATCCGGTGGTAACTGTAACACGCGACGGGACCGGCAGGAAGGTTGGTTCGACTCCACGATGACTTAATACTCTAAAGATAAAAATATATCATAAGGCCAACTAGTAAGAAAAGAGCACACCAAAAGTCAAACGGCTAAAATGCATGCAAACGGGGTAAAGTGGTTGAGTGGCCTCCCTCCCTAAATAAGGTATGTCTCATCTAAGAGGGACCTGAGACTCCCTGCTAAAGATCGGAGGTAACAGAATCAGTTATAAGGGCCCTCATGGGCTTAACAACCAGTCAATCATATCCCCCTGGAGAAGTAATCCTCCATAAAGGTTGTGTGTTGTATGACCCTTATCTGACCCAGGGTACGTGCAAAATAACCCCTGCAAGTAACCTATGAGACACCTAAGTTAAGAAACTATAAACCACTGTATAATCGATGCACAGGTGAGCAGTCGTAAGTCTGGATCATCGTATGGGCAGGGTAACAAAGCTCGAAACCTTGAAAGCACTGCCTCTCACGGAGGTATGGGCACTAGCAAGATCCCCAAATACGAATAAATCCACAGAAATATCTCTGACGTTAGGCGAGTATCCAGGGGATATCCCTTCAACCAACTTCACGTGACCTCATGATTAACTCCGATGTGAGCGGAGCCTCCTGATCTTACCAATTATACAATGGATTTCTCAACTCCATTTCTCAGACACATATGTTGATTTAATTGCCTTGGAGAAGTTTACTCACAAAATCCTATTCCAAGGCACTAAATCCTAGGCTAGTTTGTGCACCCTAGAAAATAAAATCGTTACTAATAAATTTTAAATTATAGCATTGATTTTATGGCCGTGATTACTCAAAAAGGTATGGTGATGAAACTCATGGTGTTATGACTCTGCAAGAAAAGTAAATATGGAAACAATGAAAAGTCCTAACTTTAATTTTTAATGTATGATATGCTTCTAAAAATTATACAATTCTCAAATTCAACTCTGCAATTCAGAAGTAAAATGCAATCTTTCACTATATGCACTAAGCTAATGATAAAAACTCAAAGACAAAAATGTCAAGCAATGCAAAATGCCTTTTTTTTTGTATGTTCAATATATCAAAACTGAAAATGCATGGACTAAAAAGTAACTTGATATATAGACCTATTGTGTATAAAAGAGAGATAACTCAAGCAAGATATCAAGCAATGAAACACCCAGCCCAATGTACAAGGACAATAAAAATGAAAAGATGATGAGAAAAACTTCGCCCAAAAATTCAACCAAAAGAGGGTTTCTTATCATCCCATAAGCACTCAACAGGCACTACAGAGACCTAAGAAGGCTCATCAAGTATCAAATCCCACCCAACAAACACCAGACCAAGCAAACAGGCAAGGAAGAAGTGTGTACGCGACTGTTTGGGAAAACAAAGCATATATACGCAGCTTGCAGTGAGACAGACCGCGTATATACATGACTGTCAAGAAAATAATGCGCGTATATGCTTTGAAATAAGGCCAGGCAAGGGGAAAAGGCTGAAAACTCAGACCTGAAGTGAACAAGACCTGTCAAGCAATGACACGACAAGAACCACAATAGAAAAGAGAGAAATCTAAGCAGAAAAGTACTTCAAAACCTAAGAAAGAAGATTCTTCCCAGTGGAGTCGCCAATTTTGTTACGAGGAAAATCTCTCTATGGCTAGAGTGAACCACAATAGACAGATATGACTGCAGAAATCAACTCAATTCCAGCATATGCTATATAAACCAATGTGCAAGCAAGGTAAGAAAGAGGCCTACCTCGTCCAAACGTTTGATGATGTCCACCGTTGAGCACTTCGACCCAAAGCTTTATACCTACAACAAGTTCTCAACAAACAAACAGAGAAAGCATATAGTGATAATATAAAACATTAGCACATTAGATAGCATAATCCATTAATATACAAAACAAACATGCCCATGGATAAAAATTCATATATTTGCAAGATATCAATTGGACGAGAAAGGAGTATTTCTATCAATAAATGATCAGCAAAAGTGAAATTGTTACAGACTTCCATGTCGGCATGGTTCGGAACCAAGAAACCGAGTTCCTTCCAACTGGGTCCCCACCACTTCAATCCTCCACCAACGGCAAGCTCATATAAGGGAGACAAAGAGGTTCTCCATAAAATAAGGGAAGAGCTTGGGGGTTGAACACTGAGTTCAGACTTAAAGGACAAAGGGATGCAGACTCAATAATGAAGTAATAATTTCTCCAGACTAACTTTGCTCTCAAAGTTGAATTCTCTCTCCTTTCCATAGCTCAGAATTGGCTTCTTTATAGCCTTCAAAATGCAACTGAAGGGCCAAGTCGAAACGTTTCCAATATATGGAAGGCCAAGGATCAGAGATATCCTATCGTGACATGGAAACCCGACATTTAATTTTGATTTTCTGGCACAAATCTCAATGTACTCGGGCTGTAGTGGAGCATCCAGCGTATACGCATGTTGTATAGCTTTCAAGGTGTGTACAAGTGGAAAAATCTTTATTTTTGTCTCTGGATTTATCAATCAGGGAAAGTAAGTCTGCATAGAGGAATGGAGTAAGGCCCTCTCTGCAAGATTACATAGGGTGAGGAAAATCTTTCTCTAACAGGAAGTTCTCTGGAACGACAAAAGGAAGCTTCCTCATGGAAGGTCACATCTCTATTGACCTCTATATACTTTTTCCCTACATAGATTCAATATGCTTTTGAGGTCTCACTGTACCCGAAAAAAATGTCTTTCTTTCCAGAGGGCTCTAACTTAGTCCTCTTTTCTTTTGGTACATGAATGTAGACAGGACTACCAAAAATTCTCCAACTGAAGGCTTCTTACCCATGAAGACTTCCTCCGTAGTTTTCTCTTCCAAGGCTTTATGAGGACATATGTTCTGAATATAGACTTCAGTACTTCCAGCTTCGGCCCAAAGAGACAATGGCATATCCTAATCATACATCATAGCTTTGGCTACCTCACAAATTGTTTTATTCTTTCTTTCTGCAAACCCATTATGTTGGGGTTTATAAGGCACGGTCAGCTCCCTCTTAATCCCAGAAGCCTGACAGAGATCATCATAATTGTGGGAGTCAAATTCTTTTCCATTGTTTGTTCTGAAAACACGAATATGTCTACCAGTCTGATTCTCAACAAGATTCTTAAAATCCTGAAATTTACTGAAAGGTTCATCTTTAGTTTTCAGAAAATAAATCCAGGTTTTACGAGAGAAATCATCAATAAAAATGATATAATAAATAAAACCATTCATGGATGGAGCAGTCATAGATCCACAGAGATCAGAATGAACAAGATCTAAGATATCATTAGTTTTCCTATCACTGTGAGGGTAAGCTTTCTTTGTATTTTTACCGAGAGCACAACCTCTACAAATACTATCATGCTCAAAAGCAAAAATTGGCATACCTGTTACCATCTTTTGCAAACCTGGGAGAGCATTATAGTTGAGATGTCCAAACCTTATGTTCCATACTTCACATGGGTTGATCATCTTATGAGCTAATGCTTGAATAATTTGACCAATGAGTTTGTAAAGTCCACTTTCTTGAGTTTCGATTGTCATGGTTGAGCTCATACTTTCATTTGAGGGCCCCATAAGAGCCTTTCCTTTGGAGAAGTCTACTATGCACCCTTTACTTTCTAGAACTGCAACTGAGAAAAGATTTTTCTAACTGGAGCTGAAAACATGTTGATCCAATTGATAAGATTTTTTATGTACCCTTTACATTACCTGACTGAAGCTGAAAAGATGTTGATCCAATTCCTTTGATGGCATAAGTGTCATCATCACCCAATTCTACCTTAACATTGAACTTCTTATCTCGATAGTTCACAAGGTTTTGTTTGAAGCCTGTCATGTGCTTGGAGGCCCCACTGTCCACTAACCAGATTTCTTATGATTTGGTGACAGCACCAGAGAGAGCTGAAACAAGATAGCTTTCTCTACGTTGTTCTTGTTCTTATTAACAGCTCTGGTTCTCTTTCTTTGAGTCTCTTCTTCCTCAGTTGCAACTGAAGCATGGACCCTGCCTTTTTGTTTCTGCTATGAAGGAGCGCTCATGTAGTCTTTTGCATAATAACTTAACTTGTTATAGTTAAAACATCTTACTTTAGATAAATGAGAGTGTTTACCTTGAGGTTTCTTACATTTTCCTTTGTGCTAAGGAAACCTCTTCCATTTCTTGGCTTTGGCTGAAAGAGCATGGTCTTTCACCAATGAGGGTTCATTTCTTCTTTTAAGTCTGCCCTCTTCTTCCAAGCAATCATGCCATAATCTCTCGAAGTTGGGTTGAACTTCTCTTCCATTCACTGATGAGATAAATGTCTCCCATGATTCAGGAAGACCATCTACTGTTGTTTGTACAAGGTCATCATCATCTACTGCAACTCCAATAGCTGCAAGTTGATCTCTTGTTTGGGTAATTTTGGAAAAGTAGGCAGAGATGGTTTCATCATTTCCCATCTTTAATGTGCGTAGTTGTTTCTTCAAGGTCCTTTTCTGAGTTTGAGCCTTCTTTTCATATAAATTTTCTAGGGCATCAAAGCATTCCTTAGTTGTCCTTAAATGAGCAATAAGAGGCATCATGTTGTCTTTAACTGAATTAAAAATGACCCTCTTGTCTTTGGCCTGCTTCTTCTTATAGGTTGCTCTTCTTGTATTTGAAGTAGGTTATTCCATCACCCTAGTAATCAACTCATCCAAGTCACCTTCTTCTAGGATGTTAAATACCCTAGCCTTCTAGGCATTGAAGTTTGAAGCCCCTTCAAGCCTATCTTATGCTTTGACTGAAGATGAAGCCATACTGAAAATTCTTTACAGAAGAGATCCGATACAAAACAAATGCATTGTTGATCTGAAAAACAAACCCTTAATAGTGGATCTATGCATGCTCAAAAGTCTGCCACAAATGAGCTCTTTTCACGCCCTAAGCTCTGATCCCATGTTAGAATTTAAGGGAAAAATGTGAACTAGCTAGGAACAAAAATAATTTTAATTAATTTCTATTTATTTGCTATTGTAATTCTAGATCAGCAACACATTCAAAATTTCTGATGTAAAATCTAATAGCATGAAACAGTAATTGACAAAACATTTATATAAGAATTACCTTAGCTGAAACAGGAAACAAGATTACTTGATATGTTGTTGTTATCCTCTTAGATGTATGCTCAGAAAAAACTTTAAGGGATCATTGATCAAACCCTCACGGTAGGCCTTATCATGATCTTTAGAACAAAATTTCCAAGAAGAACCTTTTAGGGTAGTGGACCAGAAAACTAACCAGCTCACTGAAAAATAGAATGCCAAGTCAACATCAAGTAAATAGGGCTAAGAACAGAATACCATTGTCTAACCTAGTGGCTGAAAGGAGACCTCAAAACAGCCCTAATACCTTTAGTCCAAAAAATACAAAAGTTTCTACAGCAAAGGAAGAAAAAATCCACAATTCCAAGGCAGCCCTTTCAAATCATGTTTAGAATACTAGGGCTGCAAGTAGATAAGACAAGGCAGCATACACAGGTGGCACCAACAGAAATGAGGACAGCAACAACATACACATGGCAGCACCAGCAAGGAGATGAGGACAGCGGCAGCATACACAAGCAGTACCAATAGAGAAGAGGACAACGGCAACATACACAGATGGTACCAGTAGAGAAGAGGACAACAGCAGTAGGAGGTTGGATAGAATAAGCCCACGGTGGCTTAACACACCTAGAGAACCTATCCTAGAGGAGCCGCAACCACTCAACAATCTTAACAAATAGGAGCCGCAGAAAACCTCAGATCAAAAACTCGGATAGAAAAGAGTGTGAATGAGTTGAGTGAGGATATGTCTCTTTAATTTATAGTTTTGGTAGGTAGGTTAGGGCTAGCTCATTAGACTTAAATTTAGGGTTAGGTTTAAACCCTAACAATTAAACAAATAATATTTTATAATATAAAATATTAAATCTTAAATTACAAAAGTCAACAAAGAAGATAACAAGTCAAGGAGAGGAGTATAAAAGAAAGGCGACTAGCATTCTTTAGGAAGAAGAAAGAAATCGAACCAACACCCAAACAACAATTTAAGGAGGGCGTAACTCAAATCGGGGGTTCCAAAACAATAAGACAAAGTCAACAGATAAGGTCTTCTTAAATGGAAAAATGTCCACATGAGTCTCATGATATAACTTATAAGTTTTTATCATCCCAGCGTACGAAGAAGGTTAATGATGTGATCATGCCCTTTTTCTTAACTACTCCTAGGTTTCATGGACCATCCCGGGAGAGAAGAGGCTCACAACTTATCTCAGCTTGGTACTTAACCAAGAAACTGCCTGGTCCCAGACCAAGATACTCCATAACACATCTGGGGGCCCTAGATCACAACTAGGGTCTTATCCACCAAGGTACACAACCAAGGATCAATCCAAGCACCGAGCAAGGATTCCCTGGAACACATTCAGGGGACCTAGAACACATCTAGGGACTTATACCATCAAACTGATTAGTCCTTGACCAAGAACCCCAGCAATACACTGGGGGCCCAACTAGGGCATTTTTCCATGGCTCTGACTGCTTAGTCCCAAACCAAGAACCCCAGGAGTGTACTGGGGGCCCTAGATCACAACTAGGGTCTTTTCCATCCTCCCGGATAATGGCTCTTGCAGATGCATTAATTTTAATAGAGGGAATGTTGAATAATATTATATTATATTGTATTTATTAATTAGGCCCTATTGTGCCTTAGTAAAAGTCGACCCTATTGTGCCTTGACAGTTGATTGTAAATTAAGAGGATAAAGTGACAGGTCGGCCCAGACCTAATTATAGACTGACCAAACCATTATTTATAAGAGAGGTCAGTGCCTCATTTGGAAACATACACACATAGCTCTGCAGTGCGCAAGTCTTGGAGGAGAAGTTGTTGCAATTAGGGGTGACGTCAAGGGGGTATCTGGTCTATCTCTTGGTATTTCTTGGTCAAGTGGTGCGCTACTCTTCCTAGTGAAGGAGTAGAGGGGGATATTCTGTTCGTTCTTTGGTCTATCTATATTGAGGAAGTTTTGTTGGGTTTTCTTCCCCATGAGGGTTTCCCAGGATAATTTGTGTGTCTCTATTTTTTCTGTGATTGCCTCTCTTTCAGTGATCTTATCTATACAACTAATGTGCTAAATGATTGTAATAATAAAGAAGAACCGCAATTGCTAATTGTATAAGTAAAAACTTCAACATAGGAAGGCTGAAATCATTGTTTGACACATGGATCTTATTCCACTTGTTAAGTGTTGTATTTTAATAATTTATTGGCAATTTTTTAGGGTTGATCTCTTGTTGTTGTTACAAATGTACTTTGTTGATATAAATTGTTAAATCATTGCAAGATTTATTGCAACAACCCTCCTTCATTCATAGCTAGTGTTTTGGGGCCTTTATTTCTCTTCTTAGACTTGGTATTAATCATTGAATGTATTGGAACACTTCATACACACATACTATCTCAATTACCTTGCCTAAACCTCATTTTAACTCTCCTTGCCTTCATAAACCTAGTCCATCTCATTGAGTGACCAGGATAGGGGGCCATAGATTTGCCTCTAGCTTGTTATAGGATCCCTTCAAGTCACAAGGGAAGCCCCCCTTGTGTTGGATATTCACCCAACACTAAAATGAGGGAAGTACTTGTCTAGGTGATAGTGACAACTACTTCCAATTGTTACGCAAGATCAACATTATGTGAAAGGATTTGCACAAGTGCTAAATCCTGTGATAACATGACCATCACTTTATGGACATTTTATAAGGGTGCTCCATCTTTGGACCATCATTTGACTAAATCATGGGATGTCGGTATACTTTGAGGAGGGCACACCTTTATCTATGCTCTATTGGACCACACGAGTGGTATCTATTGATGTTCTGGTAGTTGCAGGAGGATCTTTCCCTCCTAGATGACCTTTCTTAGATGCAAAGAAGATTTTGGAAGCAAGAGATCCATCGGACAGATGTTGAAATACCCTAGAAGAGAAGTTGGCCCACAAGAATATAAAGTATAATGAAAAGACACCTTCCTAGAAGAGAGCCTAGCCAGAAGGACAGGAAGACTATAAATGAGGTGCCTTTGCTCATTTGTTCACTCACTCAAACTCTCCCAGCTACACAGAAGCAAGGCACAAGTTTGGAGGAGGTGACGCAGTAGTTGCAGCTGCATAGTTTATTCTTGCTCAGTCTTTTGGTATCTCTCTATTGTGCGCTACTCCTTAAGGAGGTGCGCTACCTTTGTATGGTGTTGTTGCTGCAGTTGGGGTGGTATTTCTGGTTAAGCTAGCACTTGTACTAGGGTTTATCTGACTGGACTTGCTTTGTGAATGGAATCTATCTAAGAAAGGTTGCTGGGTTTTTCCCCCATTTGGGATTTTCCCAAGATAAATATCTTGTGTTATTTTTTGTCTCTTGTTTATGTTGCTATCGCTCAGTACATGATATATATGTTAATGGTAATGAAGTAAAAGAACACAAGTAACATTAATGCTCTGTAAATAAGTAAAATCCAACATGGTATCAAAGTTGGTCACCTTTAGAACAATTTGACCACTGGAAGGAAGATCGGTACAACGTCATCTTGCATCACCCTGCAGTTGTAATACCTTGTCAAGCTCGTTGAGCACTTTCCCAAGGACGTTGGTGATAATTCTTGTACAGAGCAGTGCACCCTACCCTAGAACAACCCTTGGAACCCTAAATGTATAGATTGGTTAAGTTTGGGAAATTGAGGTTTTTCAGGGGCTAGGGTTTCTACCAGCGAAAAATGTCTACTAGCATGAGAGTAGAAAACAGATTGGATGGAGTAGATAGCTTCAGGTCCTGGAAGCACAGAGTTCTCCTCATTCTAGAAGAGAATGATCTATTAGATCACGTAATGAAAGATCTTCCAGACCCTGAAGATGAAGAAGAAAAAGCGAAGTTCAAGAAGAATGAGGTCAAGGCGAAGAGGATCTTGACAGATTCAATCAAGGATCACCTGATACCCAATGTATCAGAACTGAAGACACCGAAGGAGATGTTTGATGCCCTAACTAGACTTTATCAAAGTAAGAATACCAGTTGAAAGCTTACTATAAGGCATCAACTCAGAAATGTGACAATGAACAAGTCAGAAATAGTAGCCAACTATTTCATGAGGATCTCGCAAATCAAAGACCAATTAGCAGCCATTGGAGATCTAGTAGAAGACATTGAATTCGTGACTACTACACTCCATGGATTTCCCTCCTCTTGGGATCCATTTATTGAAGGGATTTGCACCAGAAGCAAATTGCAAAAGTTCAGCAAGCTATGGGCAGATTTCTCTCAAGAGAAATCCAAGCTGATATCCAAGACACAAAAGACTAATGAGGATGAAAATAAAGCACTTGTTGCCCAAGTGAAGAAGAGAAAGCAAAAGGAAGAAGGCAGCCCGAAGAAGTCTAAGAGACCTCGTTACAACAAGGATGTGTCAAAGATCAGATGCTACAGTTGCTAGAAGTTGGGACATTATGCCTTTCAATGTCCATATAGAAATGAAAAGGAGAAGAAGAAACACCATGCACATGCAGCAGATGTCGAAGAGCACTCAAAGGCATTAAAGGATAACAGTCTTTACAACTTTATTATTTGCTATTGCTATCAAATGTTCAGGTACACCTGAATATTGTCGGTATGATTTCCATTAAGAAAATGCTCATTGTTAATGATATACTTGTCTGCAAGATGAAATTGATATCCTCTAGAAGATGTTCTTGATTACTAACCATTCCATGGAGGTTATCATGGAAATGTTGTTCTTGTCTCTTGTTTTGAGTAGGTCACGGGTGATGGCTCTAAGAAGGATCTATGATGATAGTTGCAGGAGGAAACTATTTAGACAATCTCTAGCCAAGACATAGAACTGTGTACATGAACGTAAACACCCATGTGAAGTGCAAGACGAAGAAGAGTATCTCTTGTGGAGATTGACTATGAGGAGAAAAAGGCTCTAAAGATGACCGTACAGTTAATTTGACCACTCTTCAGATCATCAGGAAAAGTCAGCAGTACCAGAAGAGCCTACCTAGAAACGATGCAGTAAACAAGCATGTTCTCATACAGATACATGGCATTAATAAGCCATACTATGAAGAGAAGTAGATGACTCCACCAGTGGTGAGGCAGGCGACTCTGAGAAGGAGCTATGATGACGATTGCAGAAGGCAACTATTTACATAGACTCTAGCCAAGACATAGAACTGTGTACACAAACGTACACACCCATGTGAAGTAGAAGACGAAGAAGAGTATCTCTTAAGGAGATTGACTGTGAGGAGCAGAAGGCTCCAAAGATGATTGTACAGTTAATTTGACCACTCTTCAAATCATCAGGAAAAGTCAGAAGGGCCTACCTAGAAACGATGCAGTAAACAAGCATGTTCTCATACATATACATGGCATTAATAATCCATACTATGAAGAGAAGTAGATGACTCCACTAGTGGTGAGACAGGTGGCCCCACCAAGTACCATCTCAAAAGGAGCTAGATTTCAGAGGGAGTCAACCCTTAGGATCCAGTAGGGAGGATCAACCTCCCAGTACATTCCATAGGAGATCAGACTTTAGAAGAAGTCAACAGATGCAGCGGAAGCAGGTGGCTCTGAAGATCATATATATTCATAGGGGAGAGAGACATCTTCCAGGACTTGAGGAGGCTAGATCGTAGCTTCAGAGGATTCTAGGAGACGTGAGATCTCCTGGGAGGATTCCCTTGTCTCGATAGACCTTGCTGCAATGACAAAGGAGGAAGCCAATCAGAAGGACTAGGATATAGATTTTGCCTCAGTTCCAGAAACCACACATGTTTCCTAGTTATGTAGTGTTGATGAGCAGCATCATTGATTCAGAGCCTTCCACCATTGAAGAAGTTGATGAGAAGAAGGGAAGGAATGATGCCATGATGGAGGAGTATCAGTCCATCATGAAGAATGATGTGTGGGAGGTGGTTCTGAGACCAGAAGGGAAGTCAGTAGTGACTTCCAAGTTGATCTACAAGATCAAGCATGCTGCAGACGGAAGCGTGAAGCGACATTTGTCACTAGAAGATTCTTCCAGTAAGAGGGAGAAGACTATGACGAAACTTTTTCTCCTGTAGAAAAATACACTTCCATTAGATCAATCATTGTGATTGCTTCTGCAATGGGATGGAAATTACACCATATGGATGTCAAGCCTGTTAGAATATAATGGATGTGCTCGTTTAACCATAGACAATATAGTAATATTGTCACCCAACCATAGGCCGAAGCCACCCGCGAGCACCTTAACATTGACAGAGAATGATTCTGGAAGAAAGACCTAGGCTTAATAGCCAAACAAAGGTGGCGCACCTCTCTCCAAGGATAGCGCACCAAGAAAGAATAACAGAAACTGATCAGAGATTCCAACCCAGAAAACTAAAAATGCAAATTGCAAAGCTGCCAGCAACAGTTGCTCCTAGGACTTGCACACAAACTGGCCAACTACAGTGTGCACAAGTGTACTTCTGCAGTTCTGAGAATATTGGCCAAAATGAAGATTGGTCTCCTACATTTATATTGTTTCTGCCAAACTTCCTAGGCCGACTTCTCATTCTAGGTGTTAATTACTTAGTATATAACATTTCCTTTTAGCCGACTTCTTCTCTTCGAAGCTAATAACCTAATACAAATCATTCTCTTGAGCCAACTTGTCTTCTAGGGTTATTAGCCAACTAATTAGGGTTTCTTCTTGCTTCCCAGAATATTCTATTCTTGTCAGGGTTACACGTGGAGGTAAATACCTCCCGCAACTACCATAATATTAACACTCCCTCCAAGCTAGGGAGGTATTTGAAGGTAATGGTCTTGAGCAAAAACATACCATTGAATCAGTAACATCATCATCGCCACAGAAGCTATCTCATGATCAAATTATGAGCACCATCATCACTTTCAGTGTCATCTGACAATATCAACTGCATCATCTCCCGAAACCATACTCCATCTGAGTAATCAGACATGATGTTGAATAAGTCACTCACTCCAAGGAGTGATACAAGGACCATTCTTCTAATCTGGGCATATGTCCTAGAAGAATAGATGTTCTGGACCATTTTTCGTCTGGATAATCTATGTCCATCAGTACACTGATCATCCATCTTCTTAGATGAGTCAAGATGGGAGATGTAGGGTATCAAGTGGTCTTTTATAGAGTCCACTATGATACTCATGCCATTGATGTCATTGTCTTTGAACTTCTCCATAACTACAACGTTCTGAGGTTCCTTCTCTTTTCCTTCTTCGAACTATGGTTCCACGATCTTTCCTTTCATGATATCCAACACTTTATTCTTGGCAAGGATGAGGTTAATCCTTATCTTCCATGCTTTGAAGTTAGAAGCCCCTTCTAACTTGTTTTTTGACTTCATAGAATTAGTCATAATTGCTTTGACTTATTCAACCCTTGATTTTGAACAAAAACTCAAACTTGACATTTTAGCTTGCTGAGAGTACCAGCAGATGCGCTAGGCTAGGGCGCACTAGTCTATCCATAAATTAGGTCAATCTCTTCACTTAAGGTGCCTCAACGAGAGGGTTAGGGTTTCATTGTTGCAACTGTAACTGAGCAAATCCTCCCAATCTATCTTCTAACGATTAGATTGTCCGAAGATAGTGCGGGCCCATAACCTGTTAGAATATAATGGATGTGCTCGTTTAACCATAGACAATATAGCAATATTTTCACCCAACCATAGGCCGAAGCCACCCCTGAGCACCTTAACCTTGACAGAGAATAATTCTCGAAGCAAACCCTAGGCTTAATAGCCAAACAAAGGTGGCGCACCTCTCTCCAAGGATAGCACACCAAGCAAGAATAACATAAACTGATCAGAGTGTCCAACCTAGAAAACCAAAAATGCAAATTGCAGAACTGTCGAATGCAGCTGCTCCCAGGACTTGCGCACAAACTGGCCAACTGTAGTGCACACAAGTGTACTTCTGCAATTTTGAGAATACTAGCCAAAATGAAGACTGAACTCCTATATTTATATTGTTTCTATCAGATTGCCTGGGCCGACTTCTCATTTTGGGTGTTAATTACTTAGTATATAAAATTTCCTTTTAACCGACTTCTTCTCTTGGAGGCTAATAACCTAATACAAATCATTCTCTTGAGCCGACTTGTCTTCTAGGGTTATTATCCAACTAATTAGGGTTTCTTTTTGCTTCCCGAAATATTCTATTCTCATCAAGGTTACACGTGGAGGTAAATACCTCCCGCGGCTACCATAATATCAACAAAGTCTACTTTCTTGAATGGTGTAATAGAGGAAGAAGTGTACATAGAATAGCCACAAGGCATTGTGATCCATGGGAAGGAGTCCCATGAGTGCAGATTGAAGAAGGCCTTGTATGGACTAAAGCAAGCACCTAAGGCGTGGTATGCCAGGATAGATGGATATTTGATGAGCTTGGGATTTACCAAGAGTGAGGCAAATCCTAACCATTACTATAAGGTTGAGGATGTATGCCCATTGATCTTGGTTCTATAGGTAGATGACTTGTTTCTAACAAGGAACGAGAAGCTCATTGATGAGTGTAAGAGGGAGCTCGCTTTAGAGTTTGAGATGAAGAATCTAGGCCTAATACATTATTTTTTGGGTTGGAAGTATGATAGAGATCAGATGAGATTTTCCTTAGCCAAGGAAAATATAATGTTGAGATCCTAAAGAAATTCAGGATGATGGACTCCAAGTCCATGACCACACCCATGACGATAAATCTGAAACTTTTGAGTGAAAAATCTTCAGATTTGGTGGATCTCGCAATGTATAGACAGTTGATTGGATCCTTGATGTACTTGGTTAACACCAGGCCAAACATATACTTTACAGTGAATACCTTGAGTCAACACATGGTTGAACCTAGAAAGGTACATTGGATGGAAACAAAGCATATGTTGAGGTACCTTCATGGTACGGTTAGATATGGATTGAGATATGTCTCGGGTGAAGATGTGAAGCTGCAGGGATATACAAATTCTGATTGGGCAGGGAGTGCAGTGCATCGGAAGAGTACTTTCGGATGTTGTTTTAGTCTGGGATCATGCATGATCTCATGGTTGAGCATGAAGCAGACATCAGTGGCACTCAGTACATCAGAAGTAGAGTATATCGCAGCAAGTGTGGCAAGTTGTGAAGCAGTGTGGCTCCAGAAATTGCTAGCTGGAATATTTAATCTAGAATTGGAGCCAACTTTGATACATTGTGACAATCAAAGTTGCGTGAAGCCTACCAAAAACCATGTATTCCATGACAGGTCTAAGCATATGGAGATCAAATAGCATTACATTCGAGACATGGTGCAGAGAGGATTTGTGGAGCTCTAGTACATATCCACGAACAAGTAGATAGCAGACATTCTCACCAAACCCTTGTCAAGAGTGAAGTATAAGTACTTCAGGGACAAGCTTGGAGTGTTGTCGAATGTCCACCCTCGTTGAGAGGGAGGTGTGTTGGTTCTTCTCATGCAAGATAACCCCTTTGTGCAAGGGTTCCCTAGATCAGTCATGTGAGGTGACTGAGGGGGTAATGCACTTTCGTACCTGCTGAGAGAAGAAACATCACACGCATGGTCATAAAACTACGACGAAGGTTGTGCGACTATGGACAGTAGTTGTGTGCTACTTCGGTGGATGTGTTCCACTAGCGGAGGTTGTGTGACTCTAGACAGTAGTTTTGTGCTACATTGGTGGATGTTTTCCACTGGCGGAGGTTGTGTGACCCCGGATAGTAGTTGTGTGCTACTTCGGTGGATGTGTTCCACTAGCGGAGGTTGTGTGACTCCGGACAGTAGCTGTGTGATATTTCAGTAGATGTGTTCCACTGGTGGAGGTTGTGTGACTCCGGACAGTAGTTGTGTGCTACTTCGGTGGATGTGTTCCACTAGCGGAGGTTGTGCGACTCTGGACAATAGCTATGTGCTACTTCGGTGGATGTGTTCCACTAGAGGAGGATGTGTGACTCCAGACAGTAGTTGTGTGCTACTACATAGGATGTGTTCCCCTGGTAGTGACTGTGTGTCACTGGACATTAGTTGTGTACTACTTTGCAACAGTTTTGATCTATTGGATGACATTGTAGTAGTTGTGTGCTACTAGTTGATTGTCATGGAGATTACCAGATAGTTTGTATGTAGTTGTGTGTGCTACCGTTTGATCGCAGAGACTATGCATGATTATTCGAGCTACCAAAGGCATTGTAGCAGTCATGTGCCTGCTAGAAGATTGCAGAGTAGTCAGTGGACTACCAGATGAAGACATCGTAAAATATGCGTCCCTAGCTAAGAGGGAGTGTTGATGTTTTGGTAGTTGTGGGAGGATCTTTCCTTCCTAGATGACCTTTCTTAGATGCGGAGAATATTCTGGAAGCAAGAGATCTATTAGATAGATGTTGAAATACACTAGAAGAGAACTCGGCCCAGAAGAATATAAAGTATAATGAAAAGACACCATCCCAGAAGAGAAGTCGGCCTAGCCAAAAGGACAGGAAGACTATAAATAAGGAGGCGCCTTAGCTCATTTGTTCATTCACTCACACTCTCCCAACTACACAAAAGCAAGGCACAAGTTTGGAGGAGGTTTTATTAGGGATATTTATGTGCTAGGGTTTATCTGATTGGACTTGCTTTGTGAACGAAATCTATCTAAGAAAGGTTGTTGGGTTTTTCCCCCATTTGGGGTTTTCCTAGGATAAATCTCTTGTGTTCTTTTTTGTCTCTTGTTTATGTTGCTACTGCTCAATACATGATATATATGTTAATGGTAATGAAGTAAAAGAACACTAGTAACACTAATGCTCTATAAATAAGGAAAATCCAACAGTATCTTGGTCATACTCTCACTATTTTATAAGAGTGCCCCTCCATTTTGGGATTTTGTTGTAAATACTTGAGTATTGTCCCATGGTTTCTTGTGCTCCTTATTTTTGCACATAGAATTGTATCTACCCATGATTTTCTACATGTTTCTGGAAGGGTGCCTCTCCTATATAAATAAGGCTTTTCCTCCATTTGTAACTAGAGTTTGGAGAATAAAAGACACACCTTGACTCATTTCTACTTGTGTTAATAGTTTGATTTAGTAATTTCTTGAGTAATATTTTTGTGAGGGATCTAGAAAGATGGTTTTACTTGTAACAAGTGAAGGTGGATTGAGAAAGCTAGCAAGGAGCCCCTAGAGGAGAAAAGTGCTACAATGGAGGAGCTTCATAAGGTAAAAAATTTCCTTATAGTCTTTAGTTTTCTATATCTAGACTAGAGTATTGAGTTTGGCAAAGCTTCATTTGCTTTCCAACTCCTACCTTAGAATAGTGTACAGATTACCCCTTGCCACTTAAGGAGCTTTTAATACACTCCTATCACCATCTAGATCTTGGAACACCAAGACCTTCTTGGGAGAATTTGCTAGGTACACCCTTGGGTTGCCTAGAATCCCAAGATTTTTTCACAAAAAAAAGCCTCAAGGAGTGCTAGGTTGACCCCTTAGCCCAATAGGATATATGTACTAGGCACTAATCTTTTACTTCCTCTCTCCCTTAAAATTTCAGTTTAGTTTTCCTTTCATTGTTGACTAAGAAATCTAGGGTTTAATTTGGTCAATCTTCAGATATAGATTGTTCTTATTTCAAGTCTTGTGATTAAATGCTAGATCTATAGACTTGAATTTCATTTTGCAGAATGTTCATTACTTCATGCTAGATCATAAAACATTTGTGCAAATTTCACTTGGATCTAAAGAATTTAAAGGATCTAAAAGTCCATTGGTGAACAAAGTTTGTTGCTTTTAAAGTTAGTTTTATTCAAGCAAATTTCACCTAACATTTAATGGCTGGAAATTTAATTTGATATAAAGGTTTCTCTGGTTTTCTTCTCATCTGAAGTAAATTTCCAAATTACTTTGGTAAAGCTTATATATTAATGTAACGAATTGCCTCTTAAATATTCTAGACATAATTAGGCATCAGATCGATGAGGTTTCAAGCCAAACCACCTACCTTATAAGCCTGACGTCACCTTCCTAAAGTTGCTAATTCTTGTTGAGGGTTTTAAATGTTGATGGTTCATGAATGCTTTTACAAATTATGCCTTTACCCTTGCACACATTTCTGGTATATACTCTCAGGATGCACGCCTAAACACTTGTTGAATAATCTCTAAGGGTTAAAGGTTATCTGCTTGACATTCTTGTTATCATTTGAGTGATGAGTTCTGCCTACCTTTCCTTTAGCTCTGTTATGTTACAAGATTTGTGGACAAATGAAACATTTGTAGACATTATAACGAGTGTTAAGATATGAAGTTTTTCTTGTTGGTGATTTGCACACATAATCCTGAATATATCCCTTAACAAATCGATGCAATATATTAATGAGTGACTTTGTATTCAAAGCTAACTGTTTAAGGGTTTCAACACTTATTCAATGCATATTTATGGTCTTTTTCTAGATCTGAATGGTAACATTCTTAATGCATGATCTAAAACACTTGAATGCTTAAGTATTCCACTGCTAGTGCACTTTACTTGTACAGTCACACTGATGTTTATTGTTGCCAACAGTTGGTTTTTCTTCTTCACTCTTCACTGTGCCCTTTATCTCTGAATGTTTTAGATGGTGATGATCTGTCCTAAATACATGGTATATGTGCTTTGAGTACTCGTATATTTCTTGATTCTTAAGCACTGTGGATGCATCAAATAATTTCATTTTCTTGGGTTACCTTTGAACACAAATTTCAAATAATGATTAATCTGCCCTAAGAATATTTGGTTGTAATCTGTTTTGAGTAAATGATGGCAAGTGTATCTTGAATGCTGGAAATTTTATGGTGTTTCCTGAGCATCATTGGCAGCTGAATCTCACATCCTAAATACTTGTTCTCATGGTTAAGATAACACGCTAGTAATCTCTGTTGAATGACATAATTCGGCACACTTTGGATGATATTACTTTGTTGTCCTAAAGGCTAAGGTCAATACTTGGGGTTTGAACCTTTTGACACTTCAGAACGGTACTACAATAAAGCTTATCACCATCGTTCACAACATTGCTAAACTTCACATTCTCAAGGTTGAATTTATGGTTTATGGCATAAATGTCATGATAATATACTGTGGTTAAAGATTGACACTAATACTATTGTTCAGACATACTTTTTCTTTATGGTGGAATCTGTCAGCATTTCCATGAAACTATTTCATTCTGGTTTATGAACTTTAACACAACAGCACTCTGACATTATGGATATGTTTACTTGTTCATTTCCCATCATTCTATGGTAATCCTGGCACTGCACGTGTTGTGGGAAAATTTATCTGTTGAGGTATTGTTATCCCCTAGCCTAGGGATAACTTAGGAGATTATGTCTTGAGGCCCATAGGTACTAGACATGGAGTATCGGGAGCCATATTGACTTGAGCCTGGCCCTGGAGGGCCCATCTTTCTTCTTTAGCACCTCCACCTTGTCAACAGCAGCAACATCCATTCCATCGACCTGGTCCTTCAACAGTAGTGGGTCTTTCTCCATGAGGTAATGAGTCCAGGTATGATGGTATGTGTCACTCTGATTCTCAAAACATTTGAATATGTGCATTTAATTCTTTTTTCTTTTGACGTGTGCTTGGACCTTATTCCATTCCACTTGTCCACACCTGGGGGAATGACCGGATGCCTTAGGAAGTTGGTTCCCATAGGGTTTGAGTTGCCAATGGGTGGGTTCATGAAAGGTCATCATCCATTCCCACCATACTTATCACTTTCCATCTTTTTCCATCTCATCCATCCCCTACACCGGTTCGAGCATTGGGTTTGCCAAGCTAGCAAAGGGTTGTACCTTACCTTGTGGGAAGAAGGGGCTAAAGGCCTAGAGGGTAGAAGTAGTTGGCAAAAGATAAAAGCCAAAAGAACAAAACCTTAAGATGCTTCGCCCAAGGATCCCCGAGAAAGCAATAAAAGAATTCTCAGCAAGAAACAGAGGGACCCATAAAATAATAAATCAAGACCTAGTTGGAGGATAGGAGGTCTCATCACGAGCCAGCCTATTAGTTCCATGGGCATGTAGTGGTATGACACTACCATTCAGCTGGTCACCACGCCAGGGTAGTGGCTCTTTGTGGCATAGCCAATAGAAAGGGGCTCTCATCATGAGCCAGCCTTCTCATCTCCGTGAAATGCTTGTGGGTAACATTGTCACCACTGGTCACCACGCCAGGGCAGTGTCCCCTAACTAGTATCTTGAAAGAAAAAGCAATAAGATAAAAAGACAAAAGGCATTGAATGGGCTTGGAAACATTTGCATCCATGACAAGGTGAAGCTCACCCTCTTCAGAGGCACCCACAGGTAAGCCATACATTCCCCTGTCATCACTGCACCCATTGCTCAGACATCCCTTACCACCTCATCCACTTACATGGTATGGATTTGTCTTCACTTGGAAACATCCCACGTTCAATGAGAATTATCCCAATAGGACCTCCTAACATCCCCTCCAAACTTGGATTGTAGAATAGCATAACGTCTTTGAGCACTTGTCTGGGAAAGAGGGGTTTTATGCACATGCTTAAATAACTTGATTATTAGATGTGATTGGCATTGCTATGATCCCTATGACTTATGAGCCCATGGAGGGCGTACTTTTTATTGTTGCAGGGTCACACCCGACACACAGGTACACATGGGGAGATAATTAGTTCGGACCTCCATAGGGCTAAAATCCCACCAGATGGATTTGAGACCCCAGCCAAGGGCAGAGACAGATCAAACGTTTGCACCAGAGAGAGAGAAGGACTTTCCACCAGAGACAGCCTGGCAGGCCTGGACCCAAGGGGGTCTTGCCCTCCCACTATGATATAGGCCTTGGAAGGTCCATGACATCACCTCTATGACCCTTGACATCACCAAGTGTTTGATGGACACTTTGGAGGCAGTTGTGTGCCAAGTGGCACGTGTGGCTTGATCCAAAGGCCTTGGGAGGCCTAACGTTTTTCTCCTTGAGGCCAATGTTGCACTAAAAAGGCCTAACGTCACCCTAAAAGGGCATGACGTCACCTTTTCTACTTGATTTAGGGTTTTAATTTGTCATTTAATGTAAAAAATGGATATTACATGTAAATTGGCCATGTCGGCCTTTTTTGACCTAATTCTGGTCGTTGTAACTGTATAAATAAGGGATTTTCCCTTGTATTATTTCATCATCTTTCACTCACACTTAAGTGAGGTATGAAATTTGCGCCCTAATTAGGGTTACTTGGCTGAAATTTAGTGTGCACTTCTTGAAAGAGGCTATTTTTGGAGTATTTTGGCATTTTTCTTGGTGGAAGTGTTCAACTAGGCTATTTGTTAGGTGATTCTTGGTGAATGTAAGTAAATTTTCTGCAATTCTCTTCATTGAATGGTTATGGTTGTATTTATCTTGCATTTATTCTAAGATTATGAAATTGCTAGCTTAAAACCCTAGGAGGCTAAAGCACATGTTATTGTTCTTGCCTTAATAACTTTCACCTATTAAATTATGCTAGAAAACCGATTTTCTTGAAGTTTTTTTGCTAAGGGCCTTGCCATTGCAACACCCTAGCACCTTTTGATTCATCTAGCCATCATCTAATTCATCCTTGAGCTAAAGAAGGAGGAAAACTACTAGGGCCTAGGGTTACCTACTTCCTAGTAGCCATTTCCCCCCTAGGGTTTGGTGATTGAAGCCTTGGGCTACCAACTCTTCAATTATTGACCCTCTTGTCTCTAACTCTCTTATTATCATTTGTTCCTTCAAGATTTTTTGTTGCCTAAAAAGACTCCATTTACCCTAAAAGCACTGATCTAAGCCTTACAATTGAGTGATTGACAAAAACTACTATCAAAACCTTTACCTTATGCTCTCTACTAACTACTGCTAACCTTAGAATAGTCTAATCTCCTAACCTATTTGTTGTTGTTACCAAAATAAGCTACAACCATCTATTGCAGCATTAAAAGCACCTAAAAGCAATTGTAAAGTTGATTTATACACTGCCTGATTTGCTTCTGACAAATGCTAGTACTTTGCTATTATTGAGTAATTATTCTTGGTCATTGTGAAGCCATTTTAAGGAATTTATTGTGAAGCTATTATCTTATAAACATTTATGTTATAAAATCTGTTTGCTTCATCATATATCAACTATTGCTTTTATTGATAAGGTTCATGGTTTTATGAAGTACTAACAACAAGTTGTGCTTGCAAAAGATATATTTTCTTGTTGCTTTGTTCTGGGCAGGTACATCTGAATACTTCATTACTTCATTGGTTAAAACCCTGGGACTTTCTGATCAGTGTGACTTGTGAGAGGGGATACTTTTATAGACACTTTAACCTTTGCCTTCTCAAACCCCCAGGTCATCGGGGACGTCTCCCTTGGGCCATCAACCCTAAATAGAAAGAGGTATCATATTGAGGTGACAGTGATAGGATAACCTCATGTTATGCCAATTTGACTTCCTTTAACCTTTTCCCTTGGATTAAGTACAAATTGTGGGATAACAGGTACTTTACAATAGTGACTTGTGGACAGCCTGAGTAGCCATTTCCACAAGCTATTGTTGAGAAGTTCTCCCTGATCTAAACCATAAGCTTTCAAATCTAACCTTTTGGTGACATATTCAAGAACATTTGAACATAACAACTCTCAAGTCTTATCATTGGTTGTGGATGATCTATATGACATCAAGCAAACACTTTTTATTTTATTGTAGATTCAACATTCTTGTTTGAGTTCCTTATATCAATGAATGTTTGTTAATGGTCGAGCAAGATAACTTTGTCATTTAGTTTTTTCTGGCATGATATGACAATACAAGCACACTTGTTTCGATTTACATCATTAGAGGTTGTTGGATCTTGAAACAACTTACACACCTCAACCTATCCCATACCTTGTGAGTGAGTTGGCATAAGTTGTATTTATCATTGTCAAGTTTAAGTTAGAGAAAGCTCCCTTTATTACCCAACGACCTAGCTTAGCTTGACCCTCAAAAACACCCTCCTTAGGTTAGGAAGCCCTTATCTTATCCTTAAAGTGAGAGGCAAGTTCACTGAGGTGACAGTGGGTGGCTTTCCTAGTAATTGCTCCTAGGCTCTCCTGTTGGGTTAGGACTTTTCCCTTGGGAGAGAATTTGAGCGGTAACATCTCTCATTGTCCTTTTTTACCACATAGCACAATTTATTACCCTCCAATCATTTTCAAATAATGTTTTTAGCAATCGTTACCATGGTCAAAGTTGTATTGGTACATTTTAAGGTACATACTATGATTCATTCTAAAATTAATTGCAACGTGTGGGTTGTGTAGAATTATAGATACAGTATAAGTGCAAAAGAAGATAGGGAGTAAGTGAATATGCTTCCAATTTCATTTTATGTCATCTCAATGTCTAGATTTTTTGACCAGTAGTTATACTAAGTTGATATGTTTTTATACAGATAACAAACAATTGCATTTGCACCCTAATGTATCACCAAATCTCTCTTCAAACCATTCAAAAAATAGAAAGAACTAGAAGAGAATGCTAGAAGCATCATTGAAATAGATGCTATAATTGTCACAAGAAGAATATCACAAACCACAGTAATTACTACATATAATTTGTGTTCTTGAAAGTAATAATTCATTTTAAATTTATTGGCAAACAGGTGGCAGCGTACAAGTTTGGCAAATTTTGATACATAACTCACGTCACCTCATCTAATGGAAGAAGGAAGAATTGAAAGTACCATTTAGTCCATGCATTGAGGCCACAAAAGTGTGTGTTTTGTGACCTTCCCAAAAATGACAAGGAAGCCACAACTATGGGTAGCATGGACCACTGAAAAGCCCCATTGGTGTGCCTTATATATATTGTCATGTTCTGAAAGGAGAGTTAAACCGTCAGCTACCGACAGCCATGGGAAGCAGTTGCTTTGACCTTGTTACTATGTAGAACATTATATTTCTCCTTATTGGGCATTTGATTGTCTACTCAAGCAAACTTTAAGGAAATTTGTCCATTGTTTCTTCAACCTAGCAACCTAGCCTTTTCTAGAGGGTAAAAATGTAATCAAAGAAATTTGAGAAAAAAAATTGTTATTCACCTCCTTTTGTACACCAAGCACAAGCCCCTGCCTTCCTATTGTCTACTCATTGCATGAGACTGTTAAAAAATAATAAGATATTGCATTCATCTAGCCTGTCAATGGGGAAATGAAAGGGATCACCCATCTTCTGGGTGACATCCAGTTCAATACTTGCAAATGTGACCTTGAAGGTGAATTGTACTCTATCTTCTTGGATGCAACCAAATACAAAAGTTTGAGTGAGAAGTGTGTAAACCCAAAGGTTAGGGGTGGTTGCAGGGTTTGGCATATTGTAAGAAACTCTCTTTTGGACTGGATAAGAAGCGAGGGGAAATATGTCAAGAATGTCGCAAATCATTGCAGAGCCCTCATTTCTTCCTTTGCGGTGCTCGGTGATCATTCAGCTTGGAAGTTTGGGGATGGGACGAAGATCAGAATAGGTGCAGATGAAATAATGGGTTGTGCTAAAAGGATTTTCCTTCCATTAGACAAGATACAATATTTTCAAGATGGTGGTCTGGTATATTTAAATCAAGTGGTTGATGAGATGACTACTGATATCTGGGAACA
>ML778359.1:748200-771421 GCA_009831015.1 Picea engelmannii
ATTCCGGACCCCCCCCCCCCATCGCTAAAGGCAGAATAGAAAGGGGGCTCCGGAATGAAACCTCAGCCGTAGATCTGGGTAGGTGGACTCTGGTCGTCCAGATCTGCTCGTTTCTTACCTTAATGCGCATTCATGCCCCAGCTTAAAGTCGGCATCTCTTCCTCACATTTCACGGTCATCCCAGACCCAGGATCCTCCGAAAGGATCTCATCCATTGATCGATACTTAACCCTCATACTAACAGGCCGGGGTTTGCAAGTCTTAACTTCGGGATTTGTTGGCACAGGGAAGCATGCCCTTCGGTGTCCCGAGTACCGAAGTGTCGATGTGTCGAACATGCCTCGTTTGGCAACTAGCCCCCCTGGGCTATGCCTTGGTTGATATGACCTCTTCTCATATGACCACAATTTTATTTCCGTTAGGATTTATCAAGGCGAGGGCCCGACCTCTTGTCAACGGAACTCTTGAATCCCCGATCAGCGATTTCCCAAAATGGGTAGTCTTATGACACATGGCCTCCCGAGATCGGGCAGTCCAGATCTATCCCGGGGTTTCCACCATGGAAAGTCTCGAACTCTCATCACCAGGACTACCGAGTTCACGATTCCCGATTTCCTGAAATGGGTAATCTCATGACACGTGGTCTTCATCGTTCGGACGGTCTAGATCTATTTTGGGGCCTTCGCCCCTATTCACTAGGGGTTTAACCCTTGGATAACTCCTGACAGATCCAATGGTTGTCGGGTTTTTCCAGCCAAGATCTAACGGCTCAGGTTGGTTCCTACCTGTGCATCCTTCCACGACTTCCTGGACGTGGAAAAATCAACGGTCCAGATACTCCCATGGACCTTGGGGATCTACGGCCCCAATTTCTTCACTATCCACGAAGACACAGAAAACAAAATGGGTAAGGCATTTAACATCCTACTTTCTCCTACCAAATCTAACGGTCATGAGTGACCATAGATTTCCTGGCGGGATCTCATTCATTGATCAACACCTATCAAGGTTAAGGTACTTCTCTTTCTAGCTTCTTCTTCTTATATGACGGTCGTGAGTGACCACAGATCTCCCAACGGGATCTCGTCCATCGATTCGATACTTATCAGGGATTTCTTAAGGCCTTGCACCCTCACGTCCTCCTTCCAGTTTCTTGATGATGTTTTCAAGGAGGGTATCTCTATGGGGAGGTTTACCCAGGGTACTATCTAAGGCAGATAAGGGTATCTCTCTCCCAAGAACCAGGCATGAAGTCTGAATTAGATCAGTTTACATATAAATAACAATTTAAGAGAGCATAAGCCACACATAGTCTTTCCATATAAACATACAACTACCATTACTGATCAAGACACCCAACAAACATTCTTATAATGAAGTCATTCACGATTTCACAACTTATGATCATAAATGTCAGCATACATATATTTCAAGATTTCAAAGGCAAAACACTTATCAGAAAGTAACACCAGGGGTTATGCAACTGCTGAGAGGGGTGCTCGTTTCCACCCAACCGTAGGCTCAGTGACTCCCAGCGGATTTACCACTAGCCACCCCCGAGCTGAGACCACGATGCTGTGAGACTGCGTCTCTGTTTGCCAGTGACCAGGAGCGAAGGTTACTCTCCTTCCTCTCTGTTATCACCCACTCTGCATATCGCCAGAGTTCTCTTTTTCCCCTCGCGTCTTTCCCCAATCACTTCTACCCCACGCCTTATCCTCTTGTGAGGTTGCGTGTGGCGCGATTTCCCTCGTGCTGGCCAGGCCTGACGGCTCTACGGATGGGCGGTTCACCTCCCCATCCCTCATTAATTTCTGAGGAGCCATCTACCTACCAGCCTGCGAGACATTTAATTCGGGGCCAGCAAGCCGCTTTTGGTTCTCCGGGCCAGTGGAGTCTAAATACGGTATTGATTCTAGGTGGAAGTTAACGCCAACTTTCCAGGTGCCTTCCACCGCCATCGTGGTCTCTTTTTCTGCACATCCCCTCTCAGTAGTCTGCAATATAAATTCATAATATTATTCACATAATACATATTCGCATTTCTGAGTTTGCCACAGTTCTTGGCTAGTCCAGTTATTTTTACAAACTGGGGGAAACATGGTGTTACAAATTGCTTAATTTGGATGCTTGATGAGGAAGGGATCGAAGTGGATTATCTTGCTACTTTGACCTCATAGCAAGAGTATGGATGCATTTAAAGCTACATGTCACCAAGAAAACCATGCATATCATGGTCGTGGCTTAGAATGACCGACGATCTGAACAAGTAGACATTAGTCATGCGTGGCCTTTCATCTTGTGTAAAGGAGCCCTTTAATATGCCCTTTGTCCTTCTCAATGGCTAAAATTCTAAGAAAAATGAATGGCTGGTTGGACTAAAGCTTATGTGTGAAACCCTATCCATGGAAGAGAGAGTTGCCTAGAATTGACTTGAACCGGTGAACCTATGGCATGAAGAGAAAACCCAGTGTCAAACTGAAAATGGGATACACTAATGAATGTAGATACCATTGATTCTCTTTAACTGAAGGTGGGGAATGTATCTACTCAGCACTGTGAAAAAAAAAACCACGCTAAACACTCCATCATCGTCTGCTCATTAATGCAATGTTAGATATGAAAATAGTTGGAACAAGCTATCATAGATTCTGGAAAAAGAACAAAGCACAAATCAGTCAATAAAAAGAGATGGGGATCAGAGTGTTCTTGCTTCTCAGTGTTTCCTCAAAAAGCAAATGGGTTCAGGAATGATCTAAGATAGTCACAGTCTAGTTGAGAAGGAAAATGATGTCAACATATCTAGACTTACTGCACTACACTACCACCTAACAAACGAGTGCCATTCGTGGACAATCATTTCAAATATCAGTTAGGGAATGCCAAAGCCAGTTTGCAAAGTCTATCACAGTTGGAATAAATGAATACAAAGGTCTCAAATATTGTTGTGTTAGTAACAACTAGAGTGTGGAAATGCAGTAAACGAGGTTCTGGCTGGTGAGAAAAATAGAGCTACACTAGATATCAAAATCAAAATGTCAAAATATTATAATCCAGGCATGCAACGTTCAAATAATTGCAACTAGATTATGTGCATTGCATACCAGGAACTCCAGTCCTCAACTGAACAGATTTCGCTTCAAATTGAATTGAAGATGAAACTGAGCAACATACTGAGGCTCGAACCATCACCACAGTGGATTCTCCACGGTCTTTGTCGCTGCAATATACGAAAATTAGAGGAAATTGTGCAACATTTGACATCCCAGTGATTGTACGTCGACCCTGCTTTCCTGCGCTTCCGGTAAGGTCTTCTTCTATTGCATGTTGATTGTGTCCACGCGCAGGAAAATATACCAAGAAAAAGATACCAAGCAGCTTTTTTCCCCAATTTTCTAAAAGTTAAACAACTAGATCAAAAAGCTTCGTTGGATTCCGTTGGATAAAAAAACTTCGTTGGATGAAAAAAAGCTCCTCTAACAATGTTAGAAGCTCTTCTTGTCTGAAAATATTCCTCCACTCGCACCCTCAAACAGATCGATCTAAGGACGTGGTTGACGCATACATATTCCTCTATGATGAAGAGATCGACGGTTTTTCATATTTTTAGCCAGATCTGTTTTCCCAAAGACCATTCATTCTTTCACGACCCTCCATTCTTTCACCACAAGATTCTCTTGGAAATGAATGCAATCCCAGGTTTTTTTGTCTCATGGTCAAAATGCCAAACTTTGAGTTAGAATCTTTTATATGATAATTATAAAGCCTCTCCATTAAAGTCTTTATTAATCGTTTTATGTGAATTGAAATGTTTTGTTATAAATTAGCATACTTTCAAAGTCTCGGGGAAAGTAAACATCAAAAACATTGAGCAACATATGTTTTATGATCACCACATTTAGTGAGAAACCCAATAATAAAACAAGTATAATATAAAGAAATGAATAGTGTAATAAAAGTTTCTAAATATATAGAAAAAAAAATATGATTGGTCTAAATGTTTCTTCGGAGAAAGTGATCTGAATCTAACATGTCAATGCACGCTAATGCACGCTATTTGTTGCACAAGAAAAAATCTGAGAGTAGCACTTTTAGGAATAAACCTAAAGCATTTTTTAAATCTTTCCATAAAATATATTTGAAAATCTAAATCATTCTTTAAATATTTCTAGCCCAATAATCATTCAACAAACAATTGTCACCATGAAAATCAGCAGTCACAAAAACTACAATCTATCTGTAAGTTAGTATCACAAACTTCATTAAGAGTCCATTGATTGACCAAGATGAATTTTATTGCATCTCTAGGGAAATTATAGCATATCGGCAAAGAAAACATTGAACACTATAGTGTAGAATGTAACCATCACTCTAAAATATCATGATAAAATACACAAATCCAACTGAATTTTCTTCAAGAAAGACATCACATAAAGCATTACCGAAGGTGTTTTAAGGGGAAGTTCTTTTTTGAATTTTTGTCCTTTTTCCTTAACCAATTAAGTATTGCCACCTGTTTGATACATTTTCTCTAGGTTATGGCACTCGCCACCGACTCCAATTGTTAGTCGCATATTCCTCGCAATTATTATTTAATTTTAATTTAATGGTTTCACATGGAATTTACTAGTACTGGGAAGGATCTGTAAGCTTCCTACCCATGTCATCGATCATCAACTTGATCGTAGTCAGCTCAAGTCCTCGCAACCATCATGATACCACCTTCTTTCTAAATTTTCACTCGAGTGATCTTGCAATTGGTAAAACAACAAAATCTACACCAATCAAGCTTCAGAGGTGCAAGGTTCGAGCCGCATTATTCAATCTGAATACGCAAAGGAGAAGATCGATACAGGCCGCCTGAGCAATGTGCACGTCCGACCTGACGAGAAAAAGGGCATGAGGTCCCTGTAGTCATGCTTCTATTTTTTTTCAAAGACAGATGTAGTAAGGCCATCCGCATATTTCAGAGAGTTGTTGGGGTCTCCTACTTCAGAAAATTCTTGCCAAAATCGTTGAGAACGGGATATATCCCCGGATCCATTCAGCTAATTATTCATTGATAAGGCATTGCCGATTGATTTGCCTAGTAAGATAGAGTCTTGAAATCGTCCATGGTGTTGAACAAAAAATTATAATAATGAAAACTTGCACATCCCATTTAAAATTTTAGCGACAATGGAGGGAAAATGGATAACAGACAAAACCCCTCTGATTAATTTGGTGGTATGCTCCTACTCCTACTCCTCACTTACGGTTTCAAACATTTGAATGGAAAACTGAACTTACTAGATTACAATGACAGATCACCATTTCTTTTATTAGAATAGTGAAACAAAATCCCTTATAAGAGCTTTGGACGACTCTTTCCCAAGAAATCCAGCATCACATACTATTCATATTTCCTCATTTGCTAACAATACCTTGTTTCTGGGAGAGTTCATGCAACCAAATTAGGATATGTTTCATGTAAGTGGGATTCAAAAGTTGTGTTATATATTTAGAAAATAATGTCTTCAAATCGTTTATGTTTGATGATCTGCAATTCCCTGATGCAAAACTTACACACTTCAAAAGTTGTGTTTGATATTTATAAAACAATATTTACAAATTGCTTATGTTTGATGATCTTCAATTCATTGATGCAGAGCTTGCATCCAGTTGTTGAATACCATGGTGTTGCTTGAGTTGTCGGAGGTTGTGCAATTTATGTTAGGTAAAACTTCAACCTTTCTGTTGAAAAGTCAACAAGAAACATGTGTCTAATTTACTTTTCCCTTAAATAAAGTGGACAATAAATATTAATTTATTATCTCATTTATAACTGAGTGATTTGGAGTTGTAACATAATTATAAGTGTATTTAAGTGAGTTAATCTCAGTTGTACTAGTTGTAACTAAACTTGCACTAGTGAAAGTTCAGTGAATTAATTATTAATTAATTCACAATCAGTGAACTCACATGCAACTGAAGATTCGCCACGGTTAACTACATGCATGTCAAATCCACTGGAGACCCAGTTGAGATAACAAGTGAAAGGGACAGTTTGGCTATCAGTTGTGATTTGAGTGAAGTGCACTCATGCAATCACACATGCAGTGGATATGCTCATGAGCATGTGCAAACTAGGCAATTTGAATTCATTGTGAGAATTCTAATCGCAGGGATTGTGCAGAGGAGCCAGGCTGTCTGGAGACAGAATATTGGCACATGTATTTGTTGAGTTTTGTATGACAGTGTGAGATGATTGTATTGTACTGAGAGATCTTGGATTAGAGTTTTGTATGAGATTGTTTCATGATCCATGATATACATAATATATGATAGTGGGGTTTTTAGCTGTACGCTTTCCCGGTAAAACTTTTGTGTTATGTGTTCTTGATATTTCACTTTGTGATCGTGGTTTAATTTTCCACAAGAATAACAGTAGAAGCGATTTTGTATTTAACAAGTGGCATATAATTGTTAGATCAGAAGAATCGCAGGAAATACATTAATTGTATTGAAATTTCTGCATGGTATCAGAGCCACAGAGCTACGGAAGTGAGGTGTGAAAATAATAGTATTTTTGCAGGTCCCATCTCTGGTATGGTGAGAACCTTAGTACTAGAAACTTTGTGCATATCTAGGAGCATAAATTCTTGCACCCTACTCAAAGGAGAGGTGTGAACTTCATTAAGACTCCCGCAGGTTACTTAAAGGAGAGGTGCGAACTTCCCTCAACCCATTGTGCATTACAGTGCGAACTTCCTTGTGATTTTCGTAGGCTGTACACTGGTAGGGTGCGAACTTCCTTGTGATTTCCGCAGGCTGTACACTGGTAGGGTGTGAAATTCCCTTAGGCTCCTCTTGTGTGGGCTGTGAACCTCTTGGGGCAAGAGGGATTGCAGCAGTTGAGTTTTTGGTTGGATAACATTCGAATTTGCAAGATTTTCTTGGTGCGATAGTTGATTCAAGATCGAAATGGCTTTCAATGGCTTGAGGTTGGAGTATGCACTCGAGGGAAGATCGAACTACATTTCTTGGAAGGACAGGATGGAAGCATTACTCGAAGACAATGGCTTGAAGGATTACATTGACAAATATGTTCCTAAGCTGGATGCGACAGACACTGCAAATCTTGATGCATGGCAAAAGAAAGTGGCAAAGGCGAGGAGGATTCTGTTGCAGGGAGTACGAGACCACATTGTCTCAGGTAAACCATTTCAATTGAAAAATGTTATGCATGTTCCAGGTCTGAAGAAAAACCTGGTCTCAGTAGCAATGTTGGAGGACAGAGGCTATGACATTGTTTTCAGTGGTGGAAAATCCTACCTGCGACATAAAGCAATGGGTCAAGTCAAGAAAATAGGGATTCAAGTTAAGAATCTCTACATGATGGAGGTAGATGGTTGCGGTGCCATGGTGGGCAAGGCAAAAAAAGTGGTGAGCCGGGATGAGGGAGAATTATGGCACAGGCGATTGGGCCATCTTCATCATGGAGCCTTGAAGATCATGCAGCAAATATCTACTGGACTTCCAAAGGGAACACTTGCTCAGTTAGATCAGTGCAAGGGGTGCACCCTAGGGAAGTATGTAAAGTCCACCTTTCATGAAAAGGAGAACCGTGCTTCGGTGATCCTGGAGAGAATTCACAGAGACGTGTGTGGACCATTCGCGGTTGCTTCAACAGCAAAACATAGGTATTATGTTATTTTTTTTAATGACTTTTCTCGTAAATGTTGGATATTCTTCATGCAGAAGAAGGATCAAACATTCTCAAAGTTTTGTGAGTTTAAAGCATTGGTGGAGAAAGAGTCGGGGAAGCAAGTGAAGGCTCTAAGGAGCGATGATGGTGGAGAATACATCTCTAACGAATTCAAAGACTTCTACAGCAGAGAAGGAATTCGAAGAGAACTCATAGGGCCTCATAACCCATAGCAAAATGGGATCGCGGAGAAGAAAAACAAAACGATCGTGGGTGCAGCACGAGCGATGTTGCATGATCAGGGCCTACCAATGCATTTGTGGGCAGAAGCATGCAATATTGCGGTTTATGTGCAAAACCATTGTCCTCATAGAGTACTTGGCATGAGTACACCTGAAGAAGATTTCACTGGTAAGAAAGTCGATGTTTCTCATTTTAAGATTTTTGGCTCATCTGTTTATGTGCATGTGACCAAGAATTCCAGGAAGAAGCTGGAACCGACTGCTGAAGTTGGGATATTTGTGGGGTACACAGAAACACCCCATAATTATCATGTGTATTTTCCTAACAGTTAGATGATTGTTATGCGACAGGATATAAAATTCAATGAGGGGAAAGCCATGTGGTTGTCGCTTGAGAGGGAGATAGACTTGCATGCAGAAGAGGAACTGTTGGTTCCCAAAGATGAGTCTCAAGATGTGGATCAGCCACATGAGGAGGTTCATGGAGTGGACGAAACCACTCAAGCAGAGCCATCCATCAAAAATGGAAGAAAGCGCACCACGGAAGCTGACAGATTGAGACTAGATGCTACACAAAATGTAGGAGCCCCTACTTCACAGCGCAAACAAAGATAGCCTCCTGATTGATTTGTTGGATACATGGCTCTCATGAGCAAATGTATTGTGACTGAACCATCTTCCTTTCAAGAAGCAGTGCAGGATCCCACTTGAGTCGATGCTATGGTAGAGGAGTATGACTCCATTGTCAAAAATAGTTCATGGGAAATTGTCCTAAGACCGATCGACAAATCAGTGGTAGGTTCGAGATGGATCTACAAGGTAAAGCAAGCTGCTGATGGGAGTGTGGAGAAATAAAAGGCCAGGTTTGTGGCCTGGGGCTTCTCACAGATCAAGGGGATAGATTATGATGAGACCTTTGCACCTGTCGCAAGGTACTCTTCCATAAGATCCATCCTTGGACTCTCAGCACAGATGGGCTGGCACATTCATCAGATGAATGTAAAAACTGCATTCCTCAACGAGATCATTGAGGAAGAAGTGTACATTGAACAACCAGAAGGTTTTGAGACCTTTGACAGGGAGTCGCATGTGTGCAGACTCAAGAGAGCATTGTATGGGCTGAAGTAAGCACCCCATGCTTGGTACACTTAGATAGACAGTTATTTCACCGGATTGGTGTTACACATGATTTTGGTCACTCTGGTGATGTCTCAACAGTGATGTATTCAGGCTCTCAACAAAGACCTTTTTGCCTAAGAAAAGTGGCTCCTGTCTTCTTCCAAAAACATATTTTTAAGATAAGTTCGCAGGATACCTATGGTCTAGGGTGCGAGAATCCTTCATTCTCGCAGGCCACCCACACTTAGGGTGCAAACTTCACGTAGTATGCTCCATATATAGGGTGCAAACCTATTTTTAAGCTTGGAAAGGAGAAGAGGTCTCAAGGGTTCTAGAAGGGAATCTTCTAGAAAATGAGTTGGCATTCGCATGGTTGTCATTCTACTGACTTCTCAGATTTGATGGGATCATCCTCATCCATGTAACCATGTCTCCTTCTCCTATATATTGAAAGGTTTCTCGTGGAAAAGGTTTAGCAAGATTGAATGAAGAATTGGTGAAAGAATTGTGTGAAGAACTCTGCTTGGACAGAACCTTGAATGCTCTATTTGGTCTATCAAGAGGTTTTGGATATTTTTCATGCAAGTAAAGAGCAAGCTTGTGTTTTGGAACCAAGGGTCACTGAAAGGAATTTGGCAACATCAAGGCAATCAGGTTGTATCTTCTACTTTCAATTAATATGATATAGCGGCATGTCCCATTCCCATAAAGTCACTCTTACTTCATTGTGTAATTCCTTGATCATATGCATAGGTTGACATTGAATATACTCTTCTATCTTCACTTTGGTTGGTTTGTGTTGTCTTGGACTTGACTTCACGAGAGTACCGAAGTGAAGTGAGAACAACAGATACCTAAGGAAGCGATATAAAGGTATGTCACTTATTCCTTCTCATTAGTAGATTCAATGGTTACAACTTAGGGAAAGAGTCATGTCATGTCCTATTTTTTTCTAGATCTAGGTGGATCTAGGGAGATCTGTTAGTGTCTGCACCTACCAATTTGTCCGATAACAATTGGGCTTCACCAAAAGTGAAGCAGATGCAAACCTATACCAAATTTTGGTGGAGGGTAAGCTCTTAATCATTGTTCTTTATGTTGATGATTTAACACTGACTGGTGATGAGAAGCTGATACACTCATGCAAGGATGACCTTGCAAAGGAGTTCAAGATGAAGGATTTGGGCCTTCTTCATTATTTCCTTGGATCGGAAATATGGCAGCAAGATGGTGAACTTTTTGTGTCTCAAGGCAAGTATGCAAGGGAGATACTGGGTAAGTTTCACATGGAGGGTTTCAAACCCATGGATACTCTTCCAGGAAACTGGAGGAAAGAGGATGTTACTTCTGGAGAGATAGTGGATGCTACTATCTATCGACAGTTAGTGGGCTCGCTAATGTATTTAGTGAATACGAGACCGGACATTTGCTATGCGGTTAACCAACTAAGTCAAGCGATGGTTAACTCTACCAAACTCTTTTGGAAGGCGGGTAAGCATGTCCTAAGATATCTGAAGGGCACATCTGAGTATGGATTATGGTATAGACAGACGGATGAGGTGAAGTTGCATGGCTTCACGGATGCAGATTGGGTTGGCAGCCCAACAGACAGAAAGAGCACATTAGGGAGTATCTTTAGTATCGGATCTACAGTTGTTTATTGGTATAGCAGGAAACAAAGATCCGTGGCACTTAGTTCAGCGGAAGCGGAATACATGGTAGCGAGTCAAGCTACATGTGAGGCTATCTGGATGAGAAAGATCTTGGTTGGTTTGTTTGGTTCTCATTTAGATCAGACTGTGATTTATTGTGACAATCAAAGTTGCATTAAACTATCGATTAATCCTATGTTTCATGATAGATCTAAGCATATAGATATCCGGTATCATCATCTCAGAGATTGTGTGCAGCGGAAGATCGTGTTGCTTCAATACATTCTTATAGAAGATCAGGATGCAGACATTCTGACGAAGGCACTCACCAGGAGCAAATTCGAATATCATAGAAACAAGATTGAGGTGAAGGATAATCCCTTTCTTGTTGAGAGGGAGTGTTGAAAAGTCAACAAGAAACATGTGTCTAATTTAATTTTCCCTTAAATAAATTGGACAATAAATATTAATCTATTATCTCATTTATAACTGAGTGATTTGAAGTTGTAACAGAATTATAAGTGTAGTTAAGTGAGTTAAGCTCAGTTGTACTAGTTGTAACTAAACTTGCACTAGTGAGAGTCCAGTGAATTAATTATTAATTAATTCACAATCAGTGAACTCACATGCAACTGAAGATTTGAGTGAAGTGCACTCATGCAATCACACATGCAGTGGATATGCTCATGAGCATGTGCAAACTAGGCAATTCGAATTCATTGTAAGAATTCTAATTGCAGGGATTGTGCAGAGGAGGCAGGTTGTTTGGAGACAAAATATTGGCACATGTATTTGCTGAGTTTTGTATGACAGTGTGAGACGATTGTATTGTACTGAGATCTCTTAGATTAGAGTTTTGTATGAGATTGTTTCATGATCCATGATATACATAATATATGATAGTGGGGTTTTTCGTTGTACGATTTCCCGGTAAAACTTCTGTGTTATGTGTTCTTGATATTTCACTTTGTGATCATGGTTTAATTTTCCGCAAGAATAATAGTAGAAGCGATTATGTATTTAACAAGTGGCATATAATTGTTAGATCAGGAGAATTGCAGGAAATACATTAATTGTATTAAAATTTCTACACTTTCTTTATGGTTAATAAATATTGGAGTTGTAGGGATAGTTCGGTAAAACTTCAACCTTTCTTTATGGTTAATATATATTTGAGTTGTAGGGATAGTTCGGTAGTCAGAGTAGTTTTTTTTCTATGGAGTCACCTTTTTTCCCCTTTTAATCTATATGCTTTGGCAGGGGAGGGGTTTGAATAATTTCTGTAAACATTGTTTTCATGGCCATTTAAAATTTTAGTGACAAGCCAGGAGTTCACAATTTTGAGCTTTTGAAAAAGCTAGTCCTCCGTGATGGATCTGTTTTGCATGCGCGATTGCCTAGAAGATTAACAAGGGACTGTCTCTTCGTAGATCCAGCGAGAAGCGGGAAAAGGTGGGGATCTATGTTAGAGTAACTTGGTTATTAACATGTAAAACTTATTACCATTATGTGCTTTATTTTTTACCAAATGACCATTTGTCTTTGCAGCTTGCTAAAAATATGGAACCTAAACAAATATACTGGAATAATGGGTATCTTTAATTGCTAAGGAGAAGGATGGTGCAAAGTTGAAAAGAAGAATTGTATTCATGATTCATCTCCAATAACCTTAAGCGGTAGTGTGCGTGCTCAAGATGTTGACTTTCTTCCACAAATCGTTGGTGATGGTCGGAATTGAGATATTGTAATCTATGCTCATAGATCAGGTAAGAAGATCGTCTTTTTTATATTTGTATTTTGAATGATGTGATATATCTTCGCAAACAACTTCCTACGCTCTATTGTCCAGCAAAAAACCCAAGACATGCATAAGGGCTACTCTTGACAAGCATATAGCACTTGACCTTCTTGATCAGATTATTAGGTGAAGAGCCACTTTTCAGAAATAGATCACAACATTTTGTTATTATTTTTTGTTAAGGTTATTTCCAGCTAGGATTGACTAAATCTTATAGATTCTAGTGCTATTCGGAGTCTGAAATAGCTCCGGGTACTTCTAAAATATGTTCTTACTTATCTAATTTTGCACAGGCAGAGATGACAGACTATCTTGAATTAAAATTAGTCCCAACAGAGTATTAAAACAAATGGTAATATAATCCAAGTGCACCTTCTCACTAATTTTAAATTAATATTAGGTGCAATCGAGTATAAAAGTAAACATATGGGAATATAATCCAAGTGTGCCTCGTGACTAATTTTAAATTAAAATTAGGTGCAACAGAGTATAAAAGCAAATGGGAGTATGTAGATTTGTGTTTTTGGTCTTCTGTTAACTACAGAGTTACTTTAATCCCATTCCATATTTTAATTATCATAGACGCCCTTGTAGTCAAGAGTTGCTTGCAGTAGTGGAGCAAGAGAGGAGCTTTAGATTAAGTCGGTCTCTGAATACTCTGATGTTTGTTCGAAATTATGTGATGAAATTGAATTCCACCATGTTTGTATTCCTTTCCTCTATCTCAGGCTAGGATAGATATAGAGGATTTCAAATGAAGATTATTTCATGTTGTTCTAATAACGTGGGACTTTTCTATAAGGGCTAACCATTGCAATGTGAATTTGCAGGTTCTGGCTTATACCAATGACTCTGATTTTTGTTAATTTTTCAATAAGCTAGGCTTAAGCATAAAGTTCATTCCATTTTAGCATTTTACTTAAACCATAACCAAATATGTTGCAGCAACCAAGATAACAAGAAGAAACACCATGCACAAGTACACAAGAAGTGTACTAGGAAACCCTTCTCAATAAGGGAAGAAAACCCAGCCAATTCTTTGTTATATTCTTCAAGAGAAAGACCTTCACCACAAAGAAAACCTAGCACACAAAAGGGTGCTCACAAACCCTAGAAGTCTAGTGCCCAAGAGAGGTGCACACTTTTCCCAAGTAGATGTACTTGCTGAAATTTCCAAACTCACACAAAAGATATGATTCCTCAATGGGGAATTTACATTTACTTATATTAGACTTGACCTGTCAACAGAAGTGTCTATTGGCACAATAAGGTCGACCTCTCTATCTCATAATATAATCAATATTAACCGGATTAATTATCTTTTACATTAATTATCAATTACATTAAGGTGGGGCTGACTTGAACCCGTTACATTACAATTAGGGTTATAGGCAGGTATGACTCTTGAACAATATAGAAAGGGATCTCATACACCCACTAGTGTTTAGCCACTAGGGGCACATCCATAGGGATGTACATATCTTTGATTCACTGCATTACATAGAAGAATCACTTCTTCACTAGTGCTCAGCCACTATGATCACGTTCACCTGTGCTCGTCCACAGGCACATCCACTCAAGAGATGTTCTTTCCTACTGCATTACACAAGAGATTCATCTGGAGTTTCTCATCAACTCTCTTCTCAAAGGAGGCTAATAAATCATCTTCATTTTTGTCTCATGATGATGCACCCAACACTTTGGGATTTCACACGTTCACCTTGCGCTCAGCCACAAGCACGTCCAACTCTGCAGATCTCCTTTCTCATTGTGTTACACAAGAGAATCATCTGGAGTTCTTCTCAACTCTCTGTAAGGAGGAGGCCATCTGTAAGTTCCAACTCTGTCTCAGATAGGAACCACACACCCTTCTCAAGGGATCTCTCTTAGGTTTGTGTCCTGGAGAATGTCTCACGTAGCTGCAATCATCAACAATTTTGAGGAACAAATTATGCATCATTTGGCAGCTACTGCAATCGACGGAGCACATCATTTTAGTAGAAGAGAAAATTTAAGGCATAGATCTTTTGGTCAAGGTCCTCTACAATTTCTAGTGTTTTCTACTCATCCCAATGCACCTCCAATTTCACCAAACAATATTGAAGCTCAAGATGGAAATATTCCAACATTTACTTCACTTGATTCCATGACACCTTCTATGAATGCTACAAGTGAAGAACAACTACAGCAAGGACCTTTTTCATCTCCACCAGGACAAATGAATTCAAGGGCTAATAGAACACTAGTGTTGTAGTGCAAGCTTTAGACAACATGAGTGAACCCTTTACACCAAGGTGTGTAAGCTTTGTGATGATACTAGGAATAAATTTCAAACTACAAACCTTTGTATTCTAGTGATCAATCTATTTTCTTCGATAATGTTTTGGTTGTTTTGGATTATAACTTTTCTAACATCTTGCGTAGAAAACTTCTATACATATCTGTACTTTGCATTTAAGTTGTCCATAGGGGCCTTGGTTCAATCACATGGAATGAATTCAGTGATATAAAATACTATGTTTCATTTTCTTACCATGTTGAATTCTGCACCAATCTTCATCCAGGAATAATGCAGGACAAAATTCCCCTGAATATCAACAGAGATAAAGGCCTTCTAATTTTTAGTCCTTTTCCGAGTCATTCAAATATCGATTTAATGTTGTTTCTACAACATTTGCGATCATTGTTCGAATCTCTTGTGGAAAGTTGTGTTCTTAAAAGTTTTGTCTTTCTCCCAATAGTACCAAGGGTGATATTTTTCTGAACACTTATGTAGGTATAAGGAAGCAATATCAAGGAGTACAAGAGGTTTTAAAGAGAATTTTTTTTCACGTAACAATGCAGTAACTGAACTTGGCATAGAAGTTCAATGAGAGGTTAGTGTTGGTATTGCAGGTGTTTCCTGTATTATGGAGCGCCTTGATCCTTCTAGTAAAAAAAATGGTTCCTCTGCTTCTGATCATTTGGAAGGAAGTTCAACGGGAATGCCGGTTAGACAGGATGTTGAAGAGCGTCAGGTTTTTCCATGTTCTGACAACAACAATGGATCAAGTTCATGTGGCACAAGTTCAGGTTTAAGCCCACAATCTAATCTGCATGAGAAGGAGATCTAGTCCCTTAGATTTCACATCTAAAAACTTTTGGCAGTTGCCCCAAACTCGAGGAAGGGCACATTTTTGAGATGGAGTGCCTCACTATTGTGGGGAAGCAGAAATAGTTGAAAAACCAATGCTGGTATGGACTGAGGTTATACAAAGGGATAGACTATCTCAGTATGAGTCACAGAGACCAAAGGGAGAGTCTCAGTGCAGCCATTGAGGAGGGAACACTTCTTTCATTCCCAACGGTTAAAACGAAAAACCCTAGCAAGGGCGCAAAACACAGATAGTGCGCCCCTCCTTCTAGCCTTGAGTAACTTGTAGTAAAAGGAATGCCACTTGAGAGATTGAATAGATGAAGGGATAGGCCAACTCTCAAAGGTGTAATCATTCAAAAACGTGAAGCCCAAGTGCAGCCATTGAGAAAGGCGCACTGGCTTTTCTGAGCACAACCCATATAAAAAAACAAGCATGAAGAAACAGAGCAACTATCAAACAACGAGAGAAAAGGAAGCAGATAGGTTTTGGCAAATGAAAAAGATGTTTGTATTAGAGATAGGTTCACCTTTTATAATAAGGGATCGACTTATTTACATAATATGTGCTCTAACACAATGAAATGCAACTTAGCCTAGGTTAACATGTGCGCCCCAAGTTGATTTTCCCCTTGGTGGCCCAATTCCTCCCTGTTTAGATCTGGAAGCATCCTGGCTTCCATGAGAAGTTGAGGAAAGAGACGGTGCACCACTTCAGTTGTCATCCACTTTGCTTGAGCTGGATTTTGTCCTTGGCGTGCCACAAGGTAGGAGGTGTAGGCCTGATGCCTTGTAGAATGAGTCCTGGTGTCAAGTAGTGTGTCTTTGGACAAGGGGAGTTGGAAGTCCAGGATATTGTCCACCGAGTGTGTAATTGTAATTGGCTCCTCCAAGAGGGGAGGCTCAAACAAATTCAGATGGTTAACATTGATGACATTGTGTATCCCAAGCTGGGGGGGAATATCCAATCGATATGCATTCTCCCCAATATTTTCTAGAATGGTATAAGGGCCATATCTGATTGGAAGAAGTTTATGATGCTGGCCTTTGAAGCGTTTCTTATCCAAATGTAACCAAACTCTATCTCTAGGATGAAATGACACGGAGGTCCATTTTTTTTCATGCCTTTGCTTTGCCTGATCTTGCGTTGCTTTTAGTGTTGTTGTTACGAAAGTGTGTTATTGTGCAAGTTGTTGAAGAAACTAGTGGGTTGAGTGTTGTTCTTGTTGTTGATGCACAGTACCTTGAGGATCCAAAGTGAGGGGAATACCAGATGGTGATGGTGGTTGGAAGCCTAAATATACTTCAAACAAAGAGAACCCAGTAGAAGAGTGTGTGGCCTTGTTGTAGCTATGCTGCAGAATATGTAAGTAGTTGTCCCACTGTTTATTGTGCCCAAAATGAGTTCGGAGAGCATGTACCAATACCTGGTTTACTACCTATGTTTGGCCATCCGTTTGAGGATGGAAGGTAGTAGATAACTTTAGTTGACACCCTAGTAGCACCCAGATGGTCTTCCAAAATGTGTTGAGGAAGCGTGAGTCTCTATCTGAAATGATGTTGCTTGGTAGGCCAAAATGTGGCCATAAATGTTGGAAATACAACTCTGTTGTTTGTGTTGTTGTAGTAGTCTTTGTGCATGGAATGAAAAGAACCATTTTGCTAAAGCGGCATGCCACTACCCAGATTGCATCATGTTTCTTTTGGGTGGTGGGTAGTCCGCTTAAGAAATCCATAGATATTGACTCCCAGGGCTGAGAAGAGAGAGGTAGTGGCTGGTATAAGCCATGCTTTATATTGGACGGCTTCGATTGGGAACATAATGCACAAGATCTGATGAATTTCTCAACTTGGGGTTGCATAGAAGGCCAATAAAAATGGCGTTGTAGATGTTGGAGAGTCTTTGTGGTACCAAAGTGGCCACCATAGGCTGATGCATGAGCTTCTTTAATGAGCAAGAGATGATCATCTAAGTTTGGAACACAAAGCAAGTTTAATTTGTAGAGCCATCCATACCGAATGGTGTAGTCCAAGAATGGAGTCTGATTGACAACCATGGGACTGTGTAAGGCAACCCAAATCTCTTGAAAGTCCTGGTCAGTAGCATATTGATCTTTCCATGTATCATAATTAGCACAACACACCTCTAAAATTGGGAGAACTGGACTGGGTGGCCTGCTTAGTAAATAAGCCATTTTATTAGAAGTGCCCTTCTTACAGTGGATTACCAAATGAAATTGTTAAATGTAGGATTCCCATTTAAGATGCCTTTGCTCCTGAATCTTAGACTGTGAATTGATGAAAATCAGTGGATGATGGTCTGTATGTAGAATATTCTCTTTGCCCAGCAAATAATGGTGCCATTGCTTGAGAACTTGGACCAAGATGTAAAATTCTTTGTCATAAGTATTATAATTTCTCTTAGTCTCGGAAAGAGTTTCTGAGTGATAAGTGATGGGGTGGCCTCCCTGTTTAAGCACAGCACCAATGGCATACTATGAGGCATCTGACTCAATCTCAAATGGTTGAGAGAGGTCTGGCAAATGCAATATTGGAGATGAGCATAGTGCCTCCTTGAGATGAACAAAGTGGTTGGTAGCTTCGTTAGTCCAAATAAAGGTGGAATGACTATTAGATAACTGATGCAAAGGACAAGCAATCTGAGAAAAATAAAGAATAAACTTACGATAAAAATTGATACCACCCAGGAAGATTTTTAGCTCACTGACCAAAGAAGGTTGTGTCCATTGCTTCAAGGCTTGGATGCGGGCCGAATTTGGTTGAATACCTTGTGAGTCTACCACGAAGCCGAGATAAGGAACTGAACTTTGTCCAAAATAGGACTTTTTTTCCTTGACTTGTAACTTGTGCTCTCTGAGTATTTGGAGAACTTGATGGACATGCTGCATTTGGGTGTCCCATGTCTTACTGAAGATGAGAATGTCATCTAAGTAGATGACCACAATGTGACCCAAATGTTTTCTGAAGATATCATTGATGAACCGCATGAACGTGGCTGGTGCATTAGTCAGGCTAAAGGGCATGACTTTCCATTCATAAGGACTAAATTTGGTCTTAAAAGTTGTGTTCCACACATCATCTGGGTTCGTTCTAACCTGATGGTAGCCTGCTGTTAAATCTAATTTAGTGAACCACTTAGCTCCTTGGAGGGTGTCGAGTAACTCCTCAATTCAGGGTAGGGGGTAACGGTTCTTTACTGTGGCTTTGTTAAGGGCCCGGAAATAAATGACAAGGTGCATTTATGAGGTGTCTCTTTTTGGGATTACAAAGGCGACAGAAGCACAGGGAGAAGATGATGGTTGAATGTGACCAGAGTTGACAAGGTCAGTCAATTGCTTCTCCATTTCCTCTATTTCTTTTGGGGCCAACTGGTAAGTGGGTGCATTTGGTAAGGTAGACCCCGGTATGAGGTGAATAGAATGGTCTATATGGCGATAGGGGGGAAGGCCTGTAGGAATTTGGAAAACATCCGCAAATTCTTGCAGTAGAGGAGTCATTGCTTCGGGAACGGGATGTGTAGTATTGTTTGGTGGTATTGGGCACACCAAACAGAGAGAGACACACTGATTCAGATGGATATGAGGGATTTTGTCTTTGGTAGAAGTGGGTTTGGGTGTTGTTTCCCTTAGGATATAGGTGTGGCCATATTTTGTAAGCTTATACTAGCGGTATTTAGCCATATAAATGGCATTTCTTTGGGCTTGGTAGGGTAATCTGAAAGTAAGTTAGAACAATCGAATGGCGAGACATCACTGAGGACAGTTTCTTTAAATTGTCCTATTGCAAAGGTGACCAGGTAACGTTGAGATACCAATAGACGAGGACCATCCTTTTGAACCCATCCTAGATGATAGGGTTTTGGGTGCGAAGTAGTGACCAGATGAAGGCGGTTGACTAGGTCTTGAGACACCAAATTTTTATGGCTACCATTGTCCATGATAAGTAAAGCCAATGAATTTTTGATTTGGCATTTGTGAGTGAAGAGGGGTTGGGTTGATGAGTTTAGATCTTCCGTGGTCATTAAAATCAAAGAGGGATCTAATTCGGTGGAGTTTTCAAGAGAAACTTCCTCATTGTCTTCGATTGGTTGAGAAGTTGTAGGCTCGGTGAGTAAGGTTTTGTTGGTTTTTAGAGATTGGAGAACTTGACAATATGAAGTGTTGTGGGAGTTAGTCTTGTGGAAGGAACACCAGGGTGCATTGGTATTTGGATTCGGAGAACGAGTAGGTGGGAAGCGGGCTAAAGGATTGGAGGTGGGTGTTTGGGAGACAAAGGGATTAGGGTTGGGATGGGACTAAGGAGTATGACCCCTAGGAGATATCTTCCTTTCTATTGCCAATGCTTTGTGAAAAACTTTGTCTAATGTATGATTTTCAAATAACTCAACTTCCCTATGGAATTGAACCAATAACCCAAAAATAAACTTAAGTATTAATACCTCTTCCAGGTCTGGAATGTGGAGCAGCAGGCGCAACTTGGAGAAGTAGTCAATGTATGCTTGCACTCCTTGTGTAGGGAGTTGGCGAAGCTGGTGCCATCTGATCCATAAAGATTGTAGGTACCCAGGTGGGTAGAAACAACTTCTCAAGGCTTCACAAAGTTGAGCCCAACTTTTGAGTGGTTGAGAGGCAAAGGATCCTAGAGCATCCCCAATATCTACCACGAATGTGGTCTTTTCTTGCTCTGTATCCCACCATGTTTGGGCAAGTCCTTCAAATTGCAAGGCAACAATCTGAAGTTTTCTTTCTTCGGCGAGGCCTGGGCAAGTGTTGAAATATGTGGAAAGGCTATGGATCCATGCATCCACAACTTCTCCATTGTTTTTTCCAACAAACTTAGGGAGTTGGATTCAAGTATCCAACCGGAGGGGATCTGGATTATTTTTCTGTTGCATTCTTAGTAACTCATTAAGGACAGAGGCGAGGTCTTGTACAGGATTCGAGGTATTGGAGTCTGAGTCCACTAGAAAGGGATCTCTTCTAGGAGGTATCTTGAGGAAAAATGAAGTATTAAAGAAAAGAAAAAACTTGTTTTTGAAACAAAATATGGGTCAAGTTTTGTTGTGGGAACAGAGTGCGCAATACCTTGGAGCAAAGGGGGAGAGAAGAAATAGAGGGAGAGATCTGTAGGCCAATAGATTTGTGAATCTCCTCTTTGGGTGGTGGAGATCTGTGTGTCTCTTGGGCTAGGAGACCTGTGCACTCACCGATATTGATAAGGAAACCATGAGAAGGGTGTGATCTGGACTGGAAATCATGAAAACTAAAGACAATTGGGCTCATACACAAGATCTGAAGCTTCTCCTTGGATATTGAAGCTCTTATACCAATTGATCTGCCTGAGAAGGAGATCTAGTCCCTTAGATTGCACATCTAAAAACTTTCGGTAGTTGCCCCAAACTCCAGGAAGGGTGCATTTTTGAGATGGAGTGCCTCATTGTTGTGGGGAAGCATAAATAGTTGAAAAACCAATGCTGGTATGGATTGAGGTTAGCCAAAGGGATAGAATATCTCAATATGAGTCATGGAGACCAAAGGGAGAGTCTCAGTGCAACCATTGAGAGGGCACACTTCTTTCCTTTCCAACAGTTAAAAAGAAAAACCCTAGCAAGGGTGCAAAACCCAGATGGTGCACCCCACCTTATGGCCTTGAGTAACTTGTAGTAAAAGGAATTCCACCTGAGAGATTGAATAGCCAAAGGGATAGGCTAAATCTCAGAGGTGGAATCATTCAAAAACGTGAAGCCCAGGTGCAACCATTGAGAAAGGCGCACTGGATTTTCTGAGCCCAGATAAAAAAACAAGCAAGAAGAAATAGAGCAACTATCAAACAATGAGAGAAAAGGAAGCAGATAGGTTTTGGCAAATGAAAAATATGCTTGTATTATAGATAGGTTCACCTTTTATAATAAGGGACCAACTTATTTACATAGTATGTGCTCTAACACAGTGAAATACAACTTAGCCTAGGTTAACATGTGCACCCCAAGTTGACTTTCCCCTTAGTGGCCCACAATCTCTCAGAGATAAATCAAATGGCTGCATAAATGAAGCATCTATAAAAGTAAGGAGCCTTAGTTTCCTTTGTATGCCATACAAGGTTTCTAAGTTTTATAAAAAATCAAAGCACTGCTAAGTATTGAGATTGGATGCATCAACTGACACAAAGTTTACAAACATATTTTTCATATTATAGTAGAAGGATCTCAAATTCAAGTTCTTCAAAGCTATTTTTTCTCTTTTTGGTTTCTCTTCGTTTGCATTTAGGCAACTATTTGAGAATCTGTTTCAGAAGAAACATAAATAGGGCACTTTTGACACCCAAATAATATTGTATTTGGCTATTGATGCCTTGACAAATCAAAAGAATTTCCTTAAAGAATCAACAAGGAGGATTTCCAGAATACAAGGCTTGCTAAGTAATGCTACATTGTCAATCTCTCCAAACTTATCAAAGGCTTCCATGAGCATGGGCTCAGTGGTCTTTCCAGACACATTACCTACCCAAATATTGTGCGAAGATGGAACTTCCTCTTCCTCACCTTCCTTCACATGTAGGGTGTTCCCCAATGGTGAACCTCCATGAGGGCCATAGCAGAAAGGGGTGGGGCAAGGGCGCTTGAGTTAAACGAATGCAGGCTAAGAATCAAAAGCAAAAACAATCCAAAAGGATCCATATCTGCACTTATCGATTTCCAAGGACCGAGCCACAAATTAGGTTTAATCAATTATCTATGGCCAAAAAGACTAAATATTCAAACGTTTTGTCAAAAACAAATACATGAAATTGTTTGTTAATGCATTAAATTTGATGCTCGGATCAAAATAATACCTTCTCAGAGTTGTGGACTACTTCTCCAGAGCTTTTGTTGGAACAGATCTAATGTGGATTGTGAAAAAATCACAAAGTTAGCCTTATCAACATTTAAGCTCGCTTAGTTATCAAGAATTCAACTACAAATGTCTGGACATTAAAATACCTTGAAACCAAATCAGTTTGGCTGATGGAAAAAGGAACAGTGATATTTTTTTTCTGGAACTCTTTTGTTTGAACTGAAACTCGTGCTCACGGGAAATAATTCCATCATTTCCATGTGACTTAGTGTCTCGAAGTGTCCATTAAATCCTTTTGGCCTGAGGATTGACCAAAGCGAACTAGGATTTATCGTCCTGATTGAAGCTTGAACATGGTTGTGTGCCCGTTGAAGCATGCTTGGTGTAGAATTTTCTAGTGCGATGTTTGAAGAAGAAACTGAAAGCAGTTTGGAGCTGATGTGGTGATGCAGTGTTTAAAGAATAAACTGGAAGCAGATTGGAGTTGATGCGATGTTTGAAGGAGAAATCGGGAAGCTGGTGTTTGAGGAAACATGGAAGTTGATTCAGTGAAGGAAACAACACATGGAGAGCGGAGATTCATTAATGGTTGAAATGAAATGAAATGAAATGAAAGTATTTTTAACGTCCACGAGGCTAAAAATAGCCTATGGGACAGATTGTTTTTCCATCTGGCTTTTGCATTCGGCCCTTTTCCTGTGAAGTTTTACAATAATCGCTCCCAGCTTCTCAACAA
>ML778359.1:781245-791663 GCA_009831015.1 Picea engelmannii
TTTTAGCGGATTTTGCTATTTTTAGCTGATTTGTAAATTAATCCCGGATTAAGGGATTAGGGTTTTGGTATCTACGGAATACCTAAAAAACATTGTATATATTGTATGGCGAATGGTGAAATTTGATATAATGAAAAAGAAAGCTTTTCCCGGTTGAGGGTTTCCGGTAAAGATCTCTGTGTATTCTGTGTATCAGCCATTGATTAATTTCTGTATTGCTTAAGAATATATATGCATTGCTTTACTTCGCAGGTTTAAAACTTACAAGACTGCAGTGCGCACAAGTGACTTGCTGCGATTCTAAGAATATATCAAATGAGAGAGTGGCGCCCTGTATTTATAGTAATCCTGGCAGACTTGCCTGGGCCGACTTCTCATTCTGGGTACTAATTAATTAATTTAATTATCTCTCTTCAGCCGACATCTCGTCTAGGGTTAGTTTCATTTCTTTTCTTTCTTCTGGAACATTCTAATCTTGTCAAAGGTCACAATAGAGGTACATACCTCATGAAGCTACCATAATATCAACACTCCCTCCTAGCTAGGGAGGTATGGTCTTGAGCACAAACAGACCATTCAACTGGTAGCATCACGAACACTGTCATTATTATCCAACTGGATAATCTCCATGACAACAGGTACAATATCAATTGATATAACAAAAATGTGTTTATCCATGGTAGTACACAACTATTCAAACTGTGACACATAGTCACAAATAGTGGAACATATCCACCACAGTGGCATACATCTACTATCGTATAGTCTTCATAACAATCATCTGATATGACCCTGCACAGAAACAATGTTATGATATAATAATAATAATAATAATCTATTTTTAAGGTCACGGCCAAGCCAGCACACCAAATTGGTGTATGAGACCCCTTTTTTGTGGGACAATGGACCCCCCTCCGCCCAACGATTTCACTAGTAAAGTCTACAAAGGTATACATACCCTACCCCCCTCTGGATTTAAACATGTGACCTCTTAAGAGGAAACACATGTTCTTAACCATTAGGCCCACTCAGGCTGTATAATAATAATCCATTTTTTAGTTCATGACCAAGCCAGACACCTAATTGGTGAAACTGAATCATCTGGGCCATTCTTCCACTCACATATGTGAGATCTTGAAAGAGCATCTGCCCTCAGAAAATCAAACATCAATGATGAGCTATTTGGACTATTCTTCTCAAGCAAGGAAGAATAATTGTCCTGATTTCTTAGCCTGGACCATTCCCCACCCTAGGCCATTCCTCCAACACTAAAAAAAGTGTAACCTGGAGAGAATGAGTCTGCCCTAAGGAATTTTTGTCCCTGATTGTTGAATCTGGACCATTCCCCACCCTAGGCCATTCCTCTGGCACTAAACAAAGTGCAACCTAGAGAGAATGAATATGCCCTAAGGAATGACTGTCTGGACCATTTCCCATGTTAACCAAAAGAGGAAATGACTGTCCTGCACCAACCTCCAAAACAGACCATTCCCCATGTTAACCATAATGGGAAATCATTGTCCGGTGAGGCGGGCCAGTCTTCTTGAGTAACCCTCAAGAAGAGAGACTACTTTATACCACTCCCCATGTTAACCACAATGGGAAGTCATTGTCTATGGTACATCAGCAATCCATCGAACCATTTTCATTACAAAAATGATCGTTTGATATGGACCATGTCTGTCCGTCAGAAATCTCAATCCACTTTCCGAACTAGAAAGAATCTACCCAAGCTGGACTATTTTTCAAACTTGAAAATGATTGTCCTCAATTTAATAATATGTCAGTGCTCCCTCCCAACTTGGAGAGTCATTTCTTCCCTTTCAACTAAGGGAGTTATTTCCATGATCCCCATTTTGTCTCGGAAATATGCAAACTTTATTCTGGACAGAGGCTTTTTCAGGATATCTGAAGTCTACTCATTTGTAGGGATATACTGGAGCTTTACTTCTCCTTCTTGGACTTTATCTCAAATAAAGTAGTATTTGATATCAATATGTTTCACCTTTCATGAAACACTGGGTGTTCTAATAGTCTTATACAACTCTGATTGTCACAGTGTATTATGGTCGAATCTGGAACTTGATCAAATAAATCGGAGATTAGTTTCTCAGTCATATTGCTTTTGTGCATGCTTCACAGGTTGCGATATATTTTGCTTATGTTGTGTTGAGTGCGACAGACTTATGTTTCCTGCTACCCCAAGATATCATAGTGGAGCCCAAGCTGAAACACATCCTTGAAGTACTCTTTCTATCTTTTGCACTTCTTGCCCAATCTGAATCGATAAATCCATGAAGTTGTATATCACTGGATGCGGTATATCTTAGGCCATAGTTTATCGTCCCATGAATATATCCTAGGACATTCTTTGCAGCTATCCAATTCTCATGTCTAGGTTCCACCTGGAACTGGCTTAGTGTATTCACAACAAAGAAAATGTCTGGTCGAGTATTTACCAAATACATCAATGACCCAATCAATTGTGGATATAGTGATAGATCTACTGGATCAGAATCTGGATCTTTTACTTTTCTTATATCTGTAGTCATAGGAGTGTCCATGGATTTTCAATCCATCATTCCAAACTTTTGAAGGATCTTTATTGTGTACTTTCCTTGTCCAAGGAATACTTCACCACGCTTCTGCCATACTTCTAGTCCCAAGTAATAATGCATGAGACCAAGATCTTTCATATCAAATTCAGAAGCTAGTTCCTTTTTGCATTGGATGATGAGAGACTATTCACCTGTTATGAATAGATCGTCAACATATAGTAGTAGAATTACAGGTGCACTGTCCATGACTTTGTAGTAAAGGTTTGGATCTGCATGACTTTTAGAGAAACCAAGTCTCGTTAGGTAGCTTTCCATTTTGGCACACCAAGCCCTTGGAGCTTGCTTGAGTCCATATAAATCTTTCTTTAGTCTGCAAACATGAGTGTCTCTGGAATGTACTTTGAACCCTTGAGGTTGTTCAATATATACCTCTTCTTCGATTGTTCCATTAAGGAAAGTTGTCTTTACATCCATCTGATGTAAACTCCATCCCATGGAAACAACAAGAGATATGATAGCTCTAATGGAAGTATATCTAGCAACCAGAGCAAAAGTTTTGTCATAATCTTCTCCCTCCTTCTAGGAGAACCCTCTAGCTACGAACCTCGTTTTGTATTTATCCACGCTTTCGTCTGCTGCATGTTTGATCTTATATACCCACTTTGAAGTTACCACTGATTTTTCTTTTCGTCTAAGCACAATTTCTCATACATCATTTTTCATAATGGATTGATGTTCTTCCATCATAGCTTCTTTCCATTGCTTCTTTTGAACTGCTTCTTCAAATGTGGTTGGTTCTTCATCTAGAAGCTTTGTCATATATGTTGCATAGCTTGAGAATCTTTTAGGCTTCTTACTTTTTTTGAATGTTCCTTCTGGGACCTTGAGTCTTTCTGCGTCTTGTAAGGTAACTTCAAGCCAAGCTGGTCGTTTCTTAGTCTTAGGTACGGTGTTTGAATCAATGGTCTCACATGGTTGCATAGGATGATCAGGTTGTTCCTTTTCGTCATTTTGGTTTTCTGTGCTTTCTTCAATAGGTTCTTCATTATCTTCTTCTTTTATAGTTTCTTCTATGGATTTCTTGAAAGCCATCTTTTCATTGAATGTCACGTCTCTGTTGACTTCAATCTTATGTTGTTCTGGAATATATATTCTATAAGCCTTGGATGATTCGCTATATCCCACGAATATGCCCTTCTTTCCCGAGGGTTCTAATTTATTCCTTTTTTCCTTGGGAATGTGAGAGTGAATAGGACATCCAAAGATTCTTAGGTTTTCCACATTAGGTTTCTTACTTGAGAAGGCTTCTTCTAGAGTCATGTCCTTCAATATGCGACAGGGATTTCTCTTCTGCACATATATTGTTGTCATGGTTTCTTCTCCCCATAAGGACATGGATAGACCTTGATCATTTAGTAATGCTTTTACGGTTTCTTCGATAGATATGTTCTTTCTTTCTGCTACACCATTTTGTTGAGGATTATGAGGAACATTTAGCTCCCTCCTAATCCCTATCGATTTGCAGAATGCAACGAATTCCTTTGATGTGTATTCTCCTCCATTATCTGTTCTTAAGGTCTTGATCTTCATGTTTGTGAGGTTCTTTATTTCTGCTTTGAATTCTTGAAACTTGTTGAGTACTTCGTCCTTTGTCTTTATAATATATAACCAAGTCTTTCTTGAGTAATCATCTATGAAGATTACATAGTAAAGAGAGCCTCCTAGATATTTGATTGGCATCGGACCGCAAACATCTGAGTGTATCAGATCTAGAATCTCCTTAGATCTGTTGTTGTTGCTTGGGAATGGTTTCTTGAAATTCTTCCCAAGAACACATCCTTTGCAAATTTCTTCATGTGTAGACTGCAATTATGGTATTCCTTCAACCATCTTTTTGAGAAAAGGTAATGCATGATAATTAATATGAGCGTACCTTCTGTGCCAAAGTTCATTGGGATTGACTTCGTCATGTATGAAAGCTTCTTCATTTTGTTCTAGTAGTCTATATAGATTTCCTTCATGGCTTCCAATAACCCTAGCATTCTCAATGCTCGAGTCTTTATGCCAAGATAATACTTTTTCATCTACGAAAGCTATTTTGTTTCCTTTGTCTTCTAGGCAAGATATGGATAAAAGATTATTTTCTAAACCAAGTACATATAAAACATTGCTTAAATGAACATTGTTACCTGTTTTTCGCTTGACGGAGGCTTGTCCAAATCCTTCGACTGGGTAAGTTCTTTTGTCTCCAAGCTCTACCTTGTACGATGTCTTCTTCTCATTTATATTTGAGAGTCTGGATTGATCTCCTGTCATGTGCCTAGAAGCTCCACTATCGATTATCCACATGTCATCTTCAATCATTCCAGTGAGTGTTGAGTAGTATAGATGATTGTTCCTTTCACCCATAACTTCGATTGACTAGTGATTGGTCATGCTTTGATCCAAAAATTCAACTCTAACGTTTCTATCTTCTGAGAGAGCCAAAAGGTGCTCTAAACTAGGGTGCATTTGAATAACTTATCCTTGAGTGAGATGCTCCATCACAAGGTGTCATATCTAGGATTTAGGGTTTCTGCAACTACTCCTGCTAGTAACCCTAGCAACAGTGTCTTGAAAGATGCTCCTGCTAGTAACCCTAGCGGCAGTTCTTCAACGAGCTTAGTATCCTAATGGCTATGATTCCTTCCATCAGTTAAAATGAATGAAGGAGGTATGGGCCGATAACCTGTTAGAATATGAATGGATGTGCTCATTTTACCATTGACAATATCATTATTGTCACCCAACCATAGGCCGAAGCCACCCTCCGAGCACCTTGACCTTGACAAAGAGAAGAAACCTGGTAGCAATCCAATAGCCAAGCAAGAAGTAACCAAAGTTGATAAGAGAGTCCAACCCAAAACTGGCGCAACACCTTCCCCAGGACTTGCGCACAAGACTGCCAGAATGCAGTGCGCACAAGTGACTTGCTGCGATTCTGAAAATATGTCAAATGAGAGACTGGCGCCCTATATTTATAGTAATCCTGGAAAACTTGATTGGGCGGACTTCTCATTCTGGGTACTAATTAATTCATTTAATTATCTCTCTTCAGCCGACATCTCTTCTAGGGATAGTTTCATTTCTTTTCTTTCCCGAAACATTCTAATCTTGTCAAAGGTCACAATAGAGGTACATACCTCCCAAAGCTACCATAATATCAACACATTGGGGGAACAATTTAATTCATTAACAATTGAACAAAAACAATCTTTCTTGTTAAAGATGTAACCAAACAATTCAAAAATGAAAGAATTAAAATTTCCAATTCCATCTAGTTTTTTTTTTCAGAAACAGTCAAAGAAATAATTTTAATGTCATGCTTGATCATGGGCTATGACAATAATTGTACGATTGATGACATTATCTTAGGGTTCATATTCAAGATAACTTAGCTAAAGAGATTCAATTTTTCCAAATATTCATGAACAATTTGTGCAATTTTAGTCCTTAAAATCTTTTAGATATCAATCATATTTGGTATACCTCATGATTTACTATCATTCAATTCATTTTGAACATTTAGGGTTGAATAAAGTGGATAGTTAGGGTAATTTTCTTCTTGTTTTAGATTGGACTCAAGTCATCAAAAACCTAGGACAAAAGAATGTATTAAAAATATGTGTAGATTAGTTTATATCCACTCTATATACAATAGTGCACAATGAATTCCCTCCCAAATTGTTTTCAGAATGTAAACAACTTCTTTAATTCAGTTCAGATATCAAGGTAAGAGATTGGTATTTATATGAAGAATATATAGTGATCAAAGTTTTTGGTTCAGTGCTGAAATCTTATCTTCTTCCAATTTTTTTGACTCCTAGAATTGTTTCTCTCGAATGTATTGGGAAAAGGTTAAATTTTGATTTTATCCTTTTTTCCTAAATAAATCAAAATTCACCTTCTTTTTACCTGCAAAACTTTTCTCATTTTTAGTTAAAAGCAAATCTATGTTTAATGTGTTTGAGAAAATGATGAAGTCCTTTCATTTCATGGAAGATGAAATACAACATTATGATCATTATCACAGTATTTCTAACATGAGAGTTGTTATTAGTTCTATCCCTTATATGAAGTAGAAAGATTTGCAAATAAAGATACTCGGGAAGAAGTACAAGAAATTTTTGCAAGCTTAAAATCACTTGGAAAATATGAAGCAAAGTGTGAAAAAATAAATAGCAAGCCAAAGATAAGGATCAATTTCACTAATCTCAATCGAGGATGACTAGTTAGCACGAGCAATAAGCACAATTATTAGTTCAATCACATCAATGGAGGTAAATCCATGAAGTTGAATAACAAACAAATAAATGGATTACCTTATGGAAACACCTGAGAAGTAGGAATTACATAGGAAAATTATAGAGGTTGATGATCTAATGGAAGAAGATGTGGTTGAACCATTATCAAAGAAAATGAAATTGGATTCAGGTTCTAAATTTGAAGAAGAATCAGAAAAGAGGAAAGATGTAATTAGACCATTTCCTAACAGGTCTATTCAATCACTTAGATTCTAACAAAAAATGAGCCTACTCGGAGAGTTATAAGTAAGCCATTCCAAAAAGGGGAAAGTTCTAAAGAGATTTCAGTGTATAAAAAAGGTAATGATGTGTTTACATAAATGGCTTTGAGCAAGAAACTAGCTAAATAGTCTAAAGAGAAATTGTTCTCTCAAATCAGTCAATAAGTATTAACACTTCCTAGGCTTGTAACTATACTAGATTATGAGAAATGGACACTCACATGGATATATTACAACCATGTGTCAATAAAACTAAAAAGAACCAAAGTCTCGTGAATAAGTGACTACTAAGGTAAAGATTGATCTATATAATATGCCAATTGGAGTCAAAATTGAATGGCACAAACATATTGGGAAGATGGTGTCTAGAGACTTGATACAAGCAATAGCTAAAATAAAAAAAATTGACAACACTAGTGAATAGGTTAGAGAATCGAGTTGTAAATAGGTCCCACCTTGTAAATATCCATGATTTAGAACAAAATTTAATTGCTTTGGGACAAGATCCAAATGATAAAACTAGAGTTGAGTCCCTAGTCAAAGACAGGGATAAGGCAATCCAAGTCTTAAATGGAAAATTGAAAATACTAGTGATAGAACATGTTCAGACTAAGTTACTTGAGCTATGAAAATAAAAAGAGAAATTAAGTGATCAAGTGACAAAACTTATAGAACATAACTAAAGTTTAGGAAAGATAATTCACATAATCAATGAGGAGAAAGAATATTCTTTATCAACTAACTTGATTAAGAAAGAAACTATTCCCAGTTGAAGAAGGATTAGAAGCAGAGCAAGTAGCTAGCCTTAAAAGTCAATTATATGCAATCCAAAAAGAAATAGGATTAATACACACAAATAATCAATGGAAATATACAAAGATAATAGAGTTAAAGGCATAGGTGGAAAATATAAATTTAATAATTGATGACTGTCATCAAAAATTAGCTGAGAAGGACAAAATCATAACTGAAGGAAATCAAAATATTGAAGAGTTAATGAAGTCCTAGGAGGATTTTGAAAAAAAAATTGTTAGAAAGAAATATTTGATTGGAGAAAAACATATGATTTGGGATCAAATCATATCAATAATATAAAAACTTAGACATTTTGATGTGATTCTACAAACTAAAATTCTAGAATCAAAGGTGCATATTGAGATTACTAAAGCTTGAGAACGTTTAGGAAATGAGGTTCAGGTAGAAGATGAAGTGATTGATATCTAAATGGCAAAACTAAGGCTGAATTGGAAATAATGGGATTCAAAGACGAAACCTTTGTTATTATGTTAGCAAGTTCAATACATACAAAAATGAGTTTGATTGTGGTATCTCAAAACAAATACAATGTGGTGAAACAATTTTCCCAAGAATTCACAAATGAGTTAACAACAACATTTGAATTAGGATTGCCTCCTCCATGGACACTTGACATATGGTTCTACAGTGTTGAAGGATATAATGATTCCCTGATTAAACAAAGGAATAATACTGAACATTTTAAGGATGTCAGTGGACCTATTAGAGGAAAATTAATCTATGAAGATATTTCTAACAATTTTAGGTTCTTAAGAACCATTACTAATTCGTATAAGAATTTGTTTCGTGCCTCTTTTGAACTTTATACAAAGTTAGATATTGTTGCAAGAAATATGACATATTTCAAGTATCTAGAAGGAAATGAATGGCATCAAATAACTAAATTGAGAAGCAAGGATCCCTCAAAATCACAAATGCCAAAAGTTGCTTCCACATCAACACCATAGCCTCAACAAAGGAAAAAAAAGAATGCCTAGCTAGACAAACAACTCAATTATTTTAGGCATAGGAGAAGGAAGGGATAACTAATTCTCCAAAAAATTCAGTCCCACTCTTCACTATTTTTAGAAATTGTTATCCGAATAGAAAATAGTTGAAGTGCACGAATATAAAAGGAAGAGAAAATGAAGAAGAGAGTATTGATTATCAACTGAAGAGAGGAATTGCTTCTAACAATAGTTTAAGTCTTTTGATTTAGAGTCTCTAAGTTTTTCATGATGCTTTTGTTTTGGATATTTTACTAAAGACTTAAAATTTTGTATCAAGATAGTTTTCATAGATTCAATCTCAAAAGCTTATCTTTGTAAATATCAAAGTTTTAATATATCAACGATGACATGTGAAGTTATTCACATTATGAATGTTGCAATTATGGTTGATGGTATTAATAATAAGTTCATGACATCTTTCATTTCATTTTTCATCATTTACAATGTTTATTACTAAATTATGTCCAAATCAAAGATGTTATGAGTGTGTATAGAATTTTGTGTTGACATAGTGTCTTCAAACACGTAATTTTATTGATAAGGAAAAAGTGATTACAATCTGAAGTGAGAACTCATAATCTACTTGTTAACCTCACTTGAAGAAGGAGCTAGTTTATATAGTTCAACTCTAAACTAAAAAATAGGAGAACAACCAATCACATGAGTATGATAGGTGTCCTTTACATAGAATCTAGGTGTCCTTATCCTAACAAACTAGAATAAACTAATTTCTTAGAAAAAATTAATCTAGAAAATACTTAGACTATATAACTTTATGATTATTAGGCTAACAGTCCCCCCTTTAATCCTATAGTTCATTTTTACAAATACCAAGTTCATCTCTGAACTTAGTGAACTTTGTTTTACTAAGAGGTTTGGCAAAAATATCTGAAGTTTGATCTTTAGACGGACAAAATTGAGGCTTGATGATGTCTTTGATGATGAGTGATCTAATGAAGTGGTACTTGGTGTCGGCATGTTTAGTCTTTGAATGAAATATTGGATTCTTGGCCATCTTTATTGTTGACGGACTGTTGATCAATAAGGTAGTTGATGATTTTCGAGTTTCACCAAGATCCTGTAAAATTATGCGTAGCCATACAATCTCACATGTTGCTTCCCAAGCTGATATGTACTCTGCCTCTGCTGAAGAATTGGAAATTGTTGTCTGCTTTTTGCAATTCCAAGATACTGTTTATGAACCCATATTCATTAAATAACCTGAAGTGGATGTTCTATCATCAATGTCACCTGCAAAATCAACATCTGAATATCCAACAAGTGTAAAAATTGTGTTCCTTTTGTAGAGAAGACCAAAATATTTTGTACCTTGAATGTATCTTAGTGCCCTTTTTGTTGAATTCCAATGACTTTCCCTTGGTTCCTGCATAAACCTTGAAATTCTACTGACTGAATATGACAAATCTGGTCGAGTATTCGTCAAATAAATGAGACTTCCAACCAATTGCATGTACTTTGTACTCTTTACCA
>ML778359.1:791780-836955 GCA_009831015.1 Picea engelmannii
CCCCCCCCCCCCCCCCCCCCTTCAAATTTTGAAAGTTTCAATTTCTGCTCCATGGGGGTAAGAGAAGGTTTACAATCTTCCATGCCAAATTTATTTAACAATTCAGTGGCATACTTAGTTTGAATAAGGAATATTTGGTTAGGATGTTGAGATACCTCAACTCCAAGATAATAATGAAGTTTTCCTAAATCAATCATTTTGAACCCTGCTTTAAGTTCTTCCTTAACCTGTTTGATGTGTGCTTCATTATTTCATGTTATGATTAAGTCATCAACATAGAGTACAAGTTTCACCATGTGCTTATCTTTCATTCAAAAATACAATGTATCATCTGATTCACTTCGCTGGAAAATCCACGTTTCGTAGGTACTCATCCATTTTTGCATACCAAGCTCGAGGAGCTTGTTTCAAGCCATATAAAGCCTTCACAAGTTTGGAAACTTTATGTTCTTGTACTTTAGCTTCAAAACCTTGTGGTTGAGTCATTAAAATATCTTCATTTAGATCACCATTCAGGAAGGCACTTTTGACATCCATTGATGTAATTTCCAACCATTATGTGCAACCAAATTGATAACCATTCTGATAGTATTTCATTTAGTTGTGGGTGAAAAAGTTTCTTCATAATCAATTTTTTCCTATTGAGCAAAACCTTTAGCAACAAGTCTTGCTTTGTGTTGTAACATATATTAAATTCGACTATGCTGCCCAAGGTACCTAGTTTTAGAAGATTTATCGTGGAAAATTTTGTAGCAAGGTGTTGCTTCTATAATGTTCTTGACAACACATTTGAACTTCAGGATGCACACACTTATGCTCTATTTGGTGAAATTGTTGTTGCTCAAAAGGTCATCTATGAAAATGTGAGGATGATTTCCTTTTACATCTCACAATAAACATATTTCCAGCAATTAGTGCCCGAAGGATCTTGCTGAGAAGTATTGCTTGGAGCTGAAGCTTTGTGATATTAAAGCTCTCAAATCTATTTACAAGTCTCTCGTTGAAAGGCCGAGAATGCAACAGAATGGAGGCATGACCTTCAGATAGCAGTGGTCTTGCAAGTGTGGCTAATGTTGAATACTTACGAGTGGTCAGCTAATCCAATTTTTGACACCAGAGGGCTTGGGCTTTATTCCATTTGCATAGAGCACATATTTTCAGATGAAGTCCAAAGAGTGTATCATGAACATGAACAGTTGCAAAGAAAAGTATGAGAAGACCAGAATCCTCAAGGATTACATAGATAACATTCGAGCAACATATACCAGACTTTTTAAGTCACGAGATGAGACCAATGGGCAGATTGCAGTGGCAACGTATCTTGTTGATAGGCTTGCTCTGAGAGCTGGCAACGAGAAGAATGATTTTGTTGAGGGTTTTTGTGCAGTACTCATTGACAAGGAACAGAATTAAAGTCTAGGAAAGAGACGGTGCTAGCAGATGCTTCGAGGAGTCACTTACTGCGTGCCATAAACGTACGTCTTAGGACACATGGCTAATCTCATGGCGTTTTCTGAACGGTTTGGACCAAATCGCTTAAGGGAAGCATGCGCCAAGTTTATGGTTTCATGTCAGCAAAGACAGCAACAAGTTTCCCCGCGGATAGACAGTACACATAAAACATTGTCCGGCCCCTCATCAAAACACGGAGACAAATCCTATGAGAATACTGTGAAAGAAATTGTCAGAGTCATATGCTGCCATACAATCTGGGCAGAAAAGTCTTTGCTCTTCGTCATTCACAGAAGATGCTATTGCAAAACCTCGATTGCTCACTACTACGGAGGAGGGAGGTGTGGCATCGTGTCCAGAGTCAATGAGGATGGTTTCAAGGGGATTGGAATCAATCAGTTCAGACAGAGACGATCAATCTCCATCGTCCACAAAGAGGCCCTTAGTTCGATCTGCGTCCCCAAGAGTGAGGAGATTGGCTTCCTCAATGCCAAGAGTTCTATTAGCAAGATCTGGACCACGTAGATCCAACGCATCGGTAATTCGGAGTATAAACTATTTTCCGGAACGGTCGCGCCCAAACAGGGACTCAAGTAGCGATTCTGAATATGAGAGTGCGGGGAATAACAAAGAGTCAGCTCCTCCAAGAGAAGACAGAGACATATTAAGCAGCAAGCAGTAATTATAAAGCCTGTCGCACCGACAAAAATGGGATCTTTTCAGGTGGACGTTACCATTTGCTTAATGATGGGGCGTTACCATTTGTTAGGTGCTCATTAGTAGTGGTGCAGAACGCGGAGGCGCCGGCAAGCAGAGTCTGAACGAGGAGGGCGAGATGCTGCCGCCGAGTTTGTTTGTATTGAGGAAACGACAGACAGATTCGATAATGTTTGTATGGTGCCCGTAAGCCGATTATCAGACGTAATCCAACGATTGCAGAGAACGCGATTCTCCCAGGGACGGAGGAATGAAGCCGGTGAGTAAGTTGGCATGGAGATCAAGAGTTGTGAGGTTGCGGAGACGGGTTATAGAGGTGGGAACCCGACCCGTCAACTTGTTGGTGAAGAGATCCAAAACGCGGAGATTCCTGAGACCTCCAAAAATGTCTGGAATGCTTATGCTGATCCACGCCAATATTTGAAAAGTGAAGACGCAGACACCAGGGGTAGTGAGATCTCCGAGTCCGGGTGGACAATATATTTCGATGACTGTGTAGATAGCTGCGGTCATAAAAATAAAACCAGCCAGTTTGATGTGAACCAGCAGCAGAATAAAATTTTGATGTTAGCCGAAGCTCCTGAGAAATATCCAATTTATGATTTGTTCAGCGTCAAGAATTCCAGGCAATGAGGAGGATTCTTCCATGGCTTCCGATGCTTCGTCCGGTCCTCGGAAGCTTCCTTTTCCTGTGCGAGATATTAAGTTTGAGCAGGGGCTGCAGATCACTGGCTCATATTCCTCAGTTGCTATAAGAAAACGTGATGTTCATGTCGATAAAGGACACAGCGACTTCTCCTGTTCACAGCCTGGAGGCAGAGGCTGTAAATACGCGTTAGGAAGTTCTACAATTCATTTAGCTGATGGAGCGAAGAGAAGAAGTGAAGTTGTGCGAATCGCCACCGAATACCTCAATTGGTTGAAACTAAGATTTCAAATAGCGCAATCGCTCACGAAAAACACAAAAATGTTGAAGGTAATTGTAATGGATTCTGTTTGCATTTGGTGTGTGTAAAATATTCAGGCAGCCACATTTCCTTTGAAGATGGGGAAGGTGCTATGAGAGTTATTGTAATAAGCAACCTATGTCAAGTTCCAACAAACTTCACGTTCGATCGTTTTGGGGCCTGTTCACCATATCAGGATTGGTGACAATGATACTATTGTGCGGAGCAGATGGAAGACAGGTAGAAAGACCGAGCAGAAAATTTATTGATTGTAGACCTTTTACGAAATGATCCTGGCTGTGTGTGTGAACCAGGGACTGTACCTGTACCCAATCTTATGGACGTAGAATCTTATGCAACAGTGAGTGCCACTAGAGGGAAGAAAAGCGATAATGCGAGTCCTATAGAGTGCGTGAGAGCTGCATTTCCTGCATTTCCAGGAGGTTCGATGACTGGAGCATCGAAACTAAGAACAATGGAGAGTCTTGACTCTATTGAGAATAATCCGAGGGAGGTTTTTTCTGGGATAATAGGTTTTCTCCCATTTATTCACACATTTGATTTGAATATTGTTATCAGAACAATTTTAGTAAATAGAAAAGAAGCTTCGATCAGAGCTGGAGGAGCCATCATCGCCCTCTCAGGTCCAGAATGTGAGTATGATGAAATGCTTTTGAAAGCAAGGGCTCCTATTAATGTTGTAGCTAAATTTGAAAACCAGTCATACTCGTGTCATAGTAGAAATGGAGGGGGTGTTGACAGGTATTCTGTGCATGGCAGTTGCAGAGTTCCAGAATGCAAATCGTTTCATTTTTCGTTTTATATGAAGTATTGTGAGTGCGACTAATTGATATAACCGACGGTTCAGGTAACGACAGATGCACTTGGCATTTGCATATTCCATAAAGAGGAACCGTTTCAGATTCCTGGAACGCAAAGAGTTTGATTTTCCTTTTTTTTTAAAGCACTGATGTATGTAATAGCGAGAGGAGACAGCCCGGGAGCCTTGAGAGGTTGGGTTTGTAATGCATTTTTTATCAAATATAGAACAGAGTGCCAAGAGATTCTATACTTTTTCACTGTCTAATTACGTTTTCTTCCTGTATTATTGTTTCTGAAGTTTTCATCACTGTTTTTTCTGCCTTATGTTCATTATTTCAGCTTGTAATGGTTACAATTCAGTACAACCTCTGTTGTAGCTATTTGAAGCATCCCTTAATGTGCAGTTTTTCCTCTATTTTGTCGTGAGTAGAACAAGACCTGCGCCTTAATCGTTTTGCCTCATTTACAAGTTTTATTTGTTCACAGCCTTTCCTCTGTCTTTCTATGAGTGAGACAAGACCTGTGTTCAGATATTTGAAGTATTGGTGTTATTTCTTCTATTGAGAGGAAGACCAGATACCTGGCTTTTTCTTTCAGTTTTGTTCATCCCCTATCATCTATCCATCCTCATGATTTTAAAATGAATTAGACAAACGAGGTCATGCCTTTTCGTTTCTGATCTATAAATGAGTGGAATGACTATTTTCGACCTAGTTCTAGAAGCCTCCTATGACTGACCAATCAACAAGATTTATCTCTTTTAAAAATGCGTTAAGGCTTGGCTCTTTTACAGCCTAGAGTCAACTCTTGCGACAACACGTTGTACTTGTCAATTTTACCATTGGGCTTGTACTTTACTCGATAAACCCATTTACAATTGATGGGCTTAACATCATGTGGACAATCAACTAAGCTACAAGTCCCATTTGCAAGTACAGAATCATGTTCATTAATCATTGCTTCCCGCCATTCTTTATGTTCAACTGCTTCAGCAAAAGAAGTAGGTTCAGTGGAAGCATGAGGAAAATTTGCTTCTGCTCTTGAAGATCCCCTAGTTCCTGTTTTGTTCATTTCATCTGAATGAACATATTTGAGAAGTTGTTCAGCCCACTTTGGCTTCTTATGTTGAGGGGATTGAGGATCTGAATCACCATTATTGTTGAAAAGAGGATTTTCAAAAAATGAGGCTCTTCTATCATCTGAAATATATGAGGTTGGAGAAGATTCTTTTGAAAATTCAGTATCAGAAGAGTCTTTTGTAGTTTCATTATCATATGAATCAGAAGAACTATTTGATAAAGAGATGTCTTTTGGAGAAATAAAGTCTTTTTCAAACCAAAATGTTTTCTTTGACTTGTTCAACTTACCTTTACCCTTCGTGTTTTTCTTCTCTAAACAACTAAGGAGATGATTAATCTCATCTAAACTTTTACTTTCAGTTTCATAAAAAATTACATCTCTATTGACAATGAATTTTCCATCTGAAAGCAATCTATATCCTTTCTTTTCATCAGAGTATCCAATGAAGGTACACTTCATACTTCAATTTTCTAATTTAGTCATCTTTTCCTTAGGAACTAAAGCATAACATGTTGAGCCAAAAACCCTAAGATGATTTACCTTGGGTTTAAAACCGTACCAAGCTTCATAAGGTGTTTTTCCATCTAAAGCTAATGTAGGTGATCGATTTCTGAGATAAACTGTAGTATGGACTGCTTCAACCCAATATTTTGTGCTAAACCCTTTAAATTGCATCATAGATCTTGCCATGCCCATGGGAGTCTTGTTCATACTTTCAACAACTCCATTCTGTTGTGGAGTATAGGAATTTGTCAATTGTCTCTTAATTCCATTGTTTCAACAATAATCATTGAATTCAGTTGAAGTGAATTCACCTCCATTATCAATTCTCAAAGAAACAACCTTTTCTCTAGTTTAATTTTCAACCATGTGCTGAAAATTTACAAACTTTTCAAAAGCTTCAGACTTTGCCTTTAAAAAATACACCCATGTCATTCTAGTGTGGTCATCAATGAACAATATAAAGTATTGACATCCACCGAAAAAATATTCTATTGGACCACATATATCATTGTGAATCAACTCCAAATACTTTGTTGCTCACCATGAGCTAGTTGGAAAAGCTTCTCGCTTTTTATTGCCAAAAATACAAGCTTCACACTTGGAATTTTCTTTCTTGAAAGTGGGCAAACCCTTTACCAAATATTGGGACTTAAGTTTCAAGAGACTATCAAAGTTTAAGTGACCAAAACGAAAATGCCATAATCTGAATGAAGACATTTCAAAATTCATTGTTGCTGCAACCTCTTCCTTTCTTTGGATGACTTTTCCATTCATTCTTAGTAACTTCCCATCTTCATATCGAGTCATTATTGTTTTCAAGTTATCCTTCTCTGACTTAATCTTCACCAAACCATCTTGCATGACAATTTGATGTCCAACTTGTCTCATTGTGACTAAGGATAACAATTTTTTCTTAAAAGCTGGTACATACCAAACATTTGAAATCCATTTTTCACCAATTCCAGGGAGAAATACTTTCACTAAACCTTTTCCTTGGGGTATATGAGTTGTATCATCAGCTAAATAAATGGGATTTAGTTGAACATCTTTATAATTCCAAAAATAGTCTCCACGATAAGTCATATGCTGAGTAGCCCCTGTGTCCAATATCCAATCATTTTCAAATGAATCTACATGTTGAACTGCTGAAAAAACATATTCATATTGATCATTCTAGTAATCTTGATCCTTTGCATATTGAGTTGATTGTTGAGAATTTTAATTTGATGTCTACTTAAACTTTAATGAAAAGAACTTTCAACTTTAGTGAAAAGAAGATCTTCTCTTGATTGCTTTTGTTTTCCAAAAGATTTACTATGTTGAGCCAGTAATTCACTAAGTGAATCAAAAGTCACAGTTGATAACTTATCAATTATTTGCAAAGTCTCAAGAAAATGCTTATAAGATGAAGGCAAGCCATTTATTAAAATGGAGACTAGAAAATATCATTTAGGAAAACCACCTTTGATGATTTCCTGATGAATGTTCTTAATCCTTGAAATGTATTTTAATACATCACCATTATTTGCTAATATTTGTTTAAGCAATTTCATTTGTAGATCAACTCTATGAGATGCAACAAGAGTATCAAAAAGCTTTTTTAACAGATTCCAAGCATACCATGCATCTTTGGAATTCTCAATATGAACAAACATGTGTTCAGTTACAAAATAATGTAGCTGCTAGCAGGAAAATCCATCTATAACTATACCGGGGTTTAGCATATAGACAGAGAAAATGATCGTTTAAAGGTCAATCTAGTTTCTACACTACCCCAAACATACCACAATAAATGAACATAAATAAGTAAAAGAGAAGATCGACAGTTGTACCTTTTATCCAACGTCTGGTGATAATCTCCTCAAGCTCTGTAGCTCCAAAGACTGCAAGTCTCCTCCCAAAGTTGACCTACATCCAAGACTAGGAAAACAATGACTACAAGCATGCTATTTATATTCATAAATTAGGGTTAGATATCAAATTTTATGTATAAATCCAAGAAAAGACACAAAACATCATCATTTGGGACATGGAAAAGAGATTCTTTTATTCATTAAACAAAGACTGAAACTTACAATCCTTACCGGCCATCGTTCTACGAACCTAGTCCGGGCTCCTCTTTACAATGCTCCAAGTGCACCTTCAATAAGCCTCTTCTCATAATCTACTAATCAGCTCAATGAAAGAGAATGGATTAAATGGAAGAAAAGTGGTTGAAGAGGGAATGTTGAGGCTGTAACTCACAAAAGGTAGCAAATGCTTGGGCAAGGAAGGGAAGTGAAATTGGGCAGAGTTTCATCATTCTTATGTTTGGTTGTGAAATGAGAACCCAACACCTCATTTTATATGACAAAAGGATGGTTATTTGGTTGGGGAACGGGCTATAACATGTGAATTGGTTGGGAAACCTCCAATAGCCCGTGAATTCCACCGAATTCCTTACAACTTTTTATTTTTTGCAACTTTTGGAGGTATACGCGGGCTATGTATTGTGCAACAAGCGTATGTACGCGAGTTGTCTAGCATGTAGCTAGTGTATGTACACGGGTTGTAGTGGTGCAGGGCATGTACATGCTCTAAAAATTGGTTTTTAAGTAGAGCTCCTCAATAGTGATTTGGACAATTATGCAAGGCCAATGCCATGTATGTATAAGTAGGGCATTTTAGGGCTATAACAGTAGCAAAACAACTGCTTTTTCATCTTTCAAATTCCATTTTTCTAAAGAAGTAGCGTCGGTGGGCTTAGTTGGAGCAGTATCACCATCACATATATCATGCCATAATTCATTATAGATCAGAGTGTTATGCATGTGTTGACTCCAAGATTTGTAATTCTTAGGTCCATCTAACTTATTTGATTCCGTGAATAAATTGATTAATTTAGACATGATGTTTGTTGCAAGATAGCAACTGAATAATCCACAAAACTCCAAAAGAGAGACACAAGACACCAAAAAGGAGTACACCGTCCATGAAAAAAGAGTTATTTTAAGGGCTTGGCCTTGACCCTTTAAAAGTCTCGTTGGAAAAGGAGTTTGAGAGAATATTTCATTGGAGCATTTATTTGATACCATTGATTTTGCGTTCCAGTTAGACGTGTCCTCTACCAGATCGTGCTTCTTTTAAGATTGGTATTTCTCAATGAGACTACAAAGGTGATTTGCACCAGACCAGATCAATTTCTTTGAGGAGGGTTTACACTGTCTCTTGAATTGTGATGTCAGTGGATGCAAAGAATCCAAAGAGAATACCAATTATTTCTAGATCTAAAACAAAAGATCCAAAAAAAAATGACAATGCTCTCTTTCTATATAAAAAAATTGGACTGATCATTGCCAGATTTATACACAGATCTGTAGCAATTTTACAAAAAGAGAGCCCTTTAAAAAAAATAAAACGATGGAACTATGAGATCTAAAATATGCCTAGATCTCAAAGATGTACATGAAAGAGAGCGACTATTAATCAAATCTACAATCTTTAAAATTAGAGATCTATAAAATTTACAACTCAAAATGAAGATTCAATTAAATATTTAAAAACAGATAGTCGTAATCACAATAACTTTTTCCTTATTTTAAAAGAACAATAGATTACCTCATTACCGTTGCTCTTGAGTTTGAAGAGATTTGGGTTGATGTCAAGGAGACTTCCTTGCTTCCTCAGTCCATCACCAATTCTCTTCCATCATAATTTCACCATGGCTCTGATACCATGTTGATAAAGTGTCCTCAAACACATAATTTTATTGATAAGGAAAAAATGATTATAATATGAAGTGATAACTCATAATCTACTTGTTAACCTCAATTGAAGAAGGAGCTAGTTTATATAGCTCATCTCTAAACTAAAAACTAGGAGAACAACCAATCACATAATCACATGAGTATGATAGGTGTCCTTTACATAGAAGCTAGGTGTCCTTATCCTAACAAACTAGAATAAACTAATTTCTTAAAAACATTTAATCTAGAAAATACTTAGACTATAGAACTTTAGGATTATGAGGCTAACAATGTTTTTAAACATTTATGTTGTAAATTGTGTTTCTTGTATTTACTTTCTCCAGTGTAAGTATTAAGGAATAATCAGTTTTGAATGTAACACATGTAAAATATATTTTCTTTAAAACAATATTTTTCCTTGAGCAATATTATCTTAAAGAAAATTGTTTTGTTTAGATCTACTTTATCTTCTTTCATTATGTTTCAAAATCTTATTAAAGGATATGGTGCCCTTTGTAAATGAGCATACATGTTAGAACTAGTTATGTTTATTGCATAATTTAAAAAAAAATAAAATGTTTGAAAGTTTATTGTGAGTCTTGTTATTTGAAAGAACTCTAATTTCTTCAATTTATTTGAAGAAAATATTAAAAAAAAAAAAAAACATATTTGAGGGTTACCCCCTTTGGCTACTGGATTCTTTTAGCTAGCCTAAGGCGGAGAGGAATTTCACCTCCATAGGGTGCCTTGGCACTATTTCTTAGCAACGAACAACACCTTCATGCAGTCAATTTAAATACTATATCCACACACACATATAGTATGTATGTATATACATGTGTGTGTCTGTGTGTGTGTGTATGTGTGCACGTGCGCGCATACGTGTGTGTACATGTATGTATGTGTGTTTATATATGTAATCACCTTATTCATTCGAGGCTAATGAACTATACAAAGAGTGAAATTAAATTACTCAAGTAAAGTGCTATAAATCTATGAGCATAACATTGTAGGATTATGAGTTTGATTACGAACCATTGGAGCTGTAAGAATTCTTCTATGGGATAGAGTCGTACAAGTATGAAGAAGCCTTCATGGAATTTGTACTCTATTATATATATATATATATATATATATATATATATTGTTGTACTCATACAATTTTTTAGTTTACATGACTTTTTTGGAACATCCGACACAATGTTTTTTTTTTCGTATTCTTTACTATTTGTGAGTTTATAACACAATTTTTTAGAAATGTTAAAGTTCTTAAGTGATTATCTATTTAAATAATAATGCAATATTGTTAAACACATTTTTTTTGTATTGACAATGTATTTGAAATATTAGCACAATTCAATTGTATCTATGTTGTTTGTAAATGGCTAGTGCAATTCTATTTCGACGCTAATTTGCAAAGGATGCACATCCATTGCTATAGGCCTTCAACCAATCACTATAACCAACAAACCTTAATTTATGCATTTTTAATCTAACTTGATGAATTTTTATCCATAATCAACAAATATGCTATGGAACTAAAAACTCTCAAGTGATTACCTATGATTTCATGTCGAACCAAGCCTTTTCTAATGTTATATCCCACACTATTTTGGAGGATAGGAGGTCTCATCACGAGCTGACCTATCACGTCCATGGATATCTAGTGGTATGACATTTCCATTATTTGGTCACCAAACCAGGCCAATGACTCTTAGTTTCATTACTAATATAAAGGGGGTCTATCAAGAGCCAACTTTCTCATTTCCATTAGGTATTTATGGGTGACATTACCACCACCTGGTCACCATGCCAGGTAAATGAACTTCAATATTTCCTTATGCTATTGTGAAAGAAAATATGAATAAAGAAAGATAAAAGGAAAATGATGGGATCACTTAGATGTGTGACACATGGCCTTGGGAGGCCCTTCCATGCTTCTCCAACACCAACGACCGCCTCAAAGTGGAAAAACGTCCCCTAAAGGGGTGATGTCATCCTAGATTAGGGTTTAGTTTGTGCAAAAGATGAAATTTTAAGTGAATTGTTTAATATTATTGTGTTAAGGGGGAAAGATTAGGGTTGTTGACCGCTAATCTTGTGTTTTATTCCTTATTTTGTGGACAAGCTATGTTAGTTAATTTTTGTATAAATAGAGATCATGACATCTCATTATAAATCATAACTCTATATCTTGTGAGAGGATTTGGTCTTAAATTTTTTGCCTCCTTAGATATTTTATCTCTTGTGCACTTATGTATGGCTATGGCTGTGAATGGTTAATGGGAGAAGTGATGCGCTAGCCTTGGAAGGTCATTTTCTAGCTCTTGTGGTGGATTGTCTTAGAAACTCTCTTGATAGTGGTATGGTTTTTACTCTCTTGCTATCATTTTATTCAAGTAAAGTATTGTTTATGCTAGGATCTAGGTGGGAAGTATAAGGGTGTACACCCCCACCATAGTCTTCACCATTTTATTGCTTCATCTCATTGATTAAAAATTTGCTAAGTATAAGGGCATACACCCTCTTAGCTTAAACCCTAGCCTACAGAAAATTTCCTTGGGGAGTAAAAGGGCTTACACCCCCAAGGAGGTAGCTTCTCTAATATCCTTGTGACTCCATTAACCCAATAGTAAAGGCACTAGTCATTAATTTGTTGCATTGGAGAAATAAAATATTGCATCGTGAAACATGAATTTCGGTCATTTTTACTTCTTGCAAAGTGGATTGTTTTCCTTGTGCCTTGGGAACCTCATATCCACTAGGGCATCCTCATCTAAGGTCTACTTATTGTGTAACGTCCCCTTCGTTACGACTACAAGCAAAGCAGAAAGTCCAGAATCTTTTTTTTAAACTGGACGACCATAAAGATTACGGCTAAACAACACATCTGACGATGAGCACCAAGCCCGCCGAACAGTAAACAGACAACTAAGACTCCATGCACTGGCACAAGAGCAACGGAGTGAAACATGCGTAAAACCACAAGGAGGAACAACTACCCGCCTGACACAAACATGATCATGCTTACAAGCTAAGGGACAACATCCCCATCCCGACACAATGGCCTCGATGGCCAGTTAAATAGAACCTTGATGGCATGCAACCAAACGCATGAAGGCGTTCAATCTATGTGCCCTAAATGACTATAACGAACAATTCCCACAAAGGGTAGCACAGACTCTGGCCAAGTTATCATTTGACTCTATCCAATAGGGCACGCCATGATCCCCTCATCAGGGATCATGTTGTCCCCATGTGATAGGCACGACAATAACCCTAGCACAACATAACCTATCTGAAAAAGGGTCTCAAGATAATTCCAACGCGCTAAGGGCCGAAATAACTGACAGGAAGACTACACCTACGCCCCCAAGCAACAAGTAGACAAGATGCATGAAGACATCGCTCAACAAATGCGCAATCCATTAAATGACTCGATGACAACCAAGAAGCCCCAAGTTAAGCAAGAAGTCTATGTGTGAAGGGTAAACTATTGTGATGTTACTAAGGACAAAAACGTTATCAAGTGTGAGCCAATACAGAACTCAACAAAATCAACACACTTGTCAGCCTGATACCTGTCTATAAGGTAAGTGCACTACTCATCAATTAAAGATGATCTTACGCGACTTCATTTAACTAATTGACAAGTCCTAAATAATCAACCAACACCAATCTAATTTAACCATTTAACAGTACATAACGATTTTAACCTTATCAATATATATATCGTTATTAATGTAACACTATTAATCAACCTCCTTATATATCACAGGTTATAACACTATCAACAATATCAATTACATCATGTTGTCCATCATATATACAAACCGTTGGCGATTAAATTGCAATTAGTATTTAAATTATATAAGTGGTTGTTGTCAATAAATGAGTGCCATTCAATGCAAATTTAAATGTTGTTATGTGGTTATAAATAAAATCCATATCTACGCTATTCAACAAAAAAAATTGTTATTGCCAAGGAAATAACAGGGGAACATTGTTCAGAATAATAAAGCCAATTAAAATCGTTGTCAGGTAAATGTAAGGAAAAAATGCATGGGTATTAACGCCGTCAGGTAAAAGTAAAAACACGATCTTCATAAAGGCAAAAGCGCAGTCTTCATAATGGTTAAAATCGCCATGCAGTAAAGGTAACAAATAGTAGTTTTTAAAGGCCAAATCGCAGTCTTCATAAGGGCAAAATCACAGTCTTCATAAGGCAAAATCGTAGTCTTCATAATGGTAAAAATCGCCATGCAATGAAGGTAACATATAGCAGTTTTTAAAGGAAAAATTGCAGTCTTCATAAGGGCAAATCGCAATCTTCATAAAGGAAAAATCGCAATCTTCATAAAGGCAAAAATCACAGTCTTCATAAAGGCAAATCACAGTCTTCATAAAGGAAAATCGCAGTCTTCATAAAGGCAAAAATCACAGTCTTCATAAAGGCAAATCACAGTCTTCATAAAGGCAAAAATCGCCATGCAGTGAAGGTAACAGATAGCAATTTTTTTTTGAAGGCAAAATTGCAGGCAAACATGGGTAACGAATTGCAAATTTAAAGGTGAAATCGTTGTGTATAACAGGTAACCTTGTACAGTCTGTAAAGGGTAAAATCGTGATGCAAATAAGGGGAGTGGTAGCAGTCTTAACCAACTGCAGGCACACCAGGACATCGCAAAAGTTAAGCCATTACAAAAACGATCAGGTAATGATTGAAGTGGCTGGGTAAAAGTTTAAAAGTAAAAATCAATGTTGATTCACCAAGAAAATCGATTTGGATGCTGGGTAAACACCCAAAAAAGTGAAATGAAAGCTGGCTGAGTTTTATCAAAAAAATCGTTGAGTTTGATATCCAGTTTGTTGGGTTCATCAATAAAAAAAAATGTTGAGTTTTGCATATGAAATCCCAGTCAATATAAGGAATTACTTCGTGCCTTAAACAAACGTTGGAGACGCAGACCCAAAACGAAAATGCAACCAATGTTATTTCCCATCGCCATGGGTCTTATCATTAAAAATGCATTAGGTACAATGATAGCGGTTTAAGGGTTACTGGTAACGCTATCAATGGAAAACTGATAACGCTACCATAAATTAAACTACAGATATACTCAATCGACACGCAGAAAAATAAAAAATGATAACGCTATCATAAATTAAAATGCAGATAAAATCAATAGATATCGTAGAAAATAAAAACTGATAATGCTACCATAATGAAATACATTTTCCGTCTAGAGTGGTAAGTTCACAATCTAAAGCAAGGCATAGTCACAGTCCAATATGAGGGTAAATCGTTGACTATAAAAGGGTAAATCGTGGTCAATTAGAAGGTAAGTTGTTGTCGGTAAAATGGTAAAACGCAGAGTTAAAGAAGAACTCAAAGGGTATTACGCGGTTCGCAGAAGGAAAGGATTAACAATTGCAGAAGTACTCATTTGCAAAAGGCGCAAGGCAAACCATCAATCAACGAAGAACAATTGACAGGGGTAGATGACTGGGCAAACACATGTGCATTATCCATGCACAGAAAAACAGGGTGTTAGGATCTATAGGTATATTAACACCAAAGTGACAACCGTCGATCTGGCTCCTGGTCGAATGATCAGGCATGGACTTATGAGATAGGGACGAGGGAGAAGTAAAAAATGCAAACTCATCACAAAATCAATAAAACCATAGGACAGTCACAACATCAAGGATCGAATGCCAAGGGAATCAAGTCAAGAAGTGGGCTTAAAGCCATGGGAATTTAAGTTCTCAATTAAAGTGCTAAGTCAACACCTTATTTACACAGTTAAAGTACAGAATTAAATTTCCCTTAGTTTCCTAATTTTTTAAAATTTCCCTCTTTCCCTTTTTATCTAAACTCAAATTAGTAAGTGTAGAAAATTATTTTTTCCCCCTTTTTCTTTTTAATTAATAAATTTTAATTAGCATGTGTAACAAAACAATCATTTCCTTTTTAAATTTTTAAATCCCTCAATAATTTGATTTTAATAATTTAATCAAGTTTCTCACCCCCTTTTCGTCACATGTTTAATGATGATTATTATTATTTTTATTTTTATCACAAGTATTACTTTGGACCTAGATTTTAATTTTTGAGGCTGGGAAACATTTTATTAGGGAAATTGTTTTTAAATCTTTCTTATCACGTTATTCATTCTAAGGCCATCTAGGTTTATTCTCTTATTAGTTAACAATGTGATGTGCCCTTCAGGATGCACTACGTGCTCCAAGGGTGCCACTCACCTCATTTTGTTTCCCTTCCGCGACGTGCCCTTCAGGACACACTACGTGCTCCAAGGGTGCCACTTGCCTCTTTTCGTTTTTCTTGCGCGACGTACCCTTCAGGACGCACTACGTGATCCAAGGGTGCCACTCACCTCTTGACTGACTTGGTAGACATCAAAACCCCTAGAATCAATACTCCGCCAGGTCATCTTGTGGGAGACTAAGGGCCTCTAAGGAATAAGGCCCCTACCATATTGCGCACCCCTTAGAATCATCGTGAGCGACTCTCGCAGTCTGCCCTCACGACATCGTGGGTCTTCCCGAACTAGGTAGTCGTTAACCTACAGTTCGAGCCACGACATGAGTTCTAGTAGGATGTTGTAGGGCTGGTGTCCACACCTCTCCCTCAACATCTCTAGTAGTCATGTGTGACCCCTCTACTTCACATGTGAGTCTGGTTGGCAAGTTATTGTCAACCTGCATCGTCAACGAATCATGTTAGAATAAACTCCACAATCATAGCATCTAATCAAATGCACATAAGTCATATATATAACAATCAAACCCCAATAGTCCACTCCCTAACTTGATCTAGATTCCAAGGGTTTCATCGATGCCTCTGCATCCTCGAGGTCCAAAATCCTACACACTCAGGAGAACCGAGTCAATAGCACCTGTCTAAGTCAATACAACAAAATAACATATAATCACATCATAATGCCTGATAATCATAATCAATGGCCAATATTATAATAATATGGATCGTTTGCAAGCAAGTGTCCGCAAGGAATAATTTCACGCAGTGTGCGCAAGAGCGGGATGTTACATACACCCCCTCTTGGTTTAAACTTCGTCCCGAAGTTTCACAGTATATGAGTGTCGAAAAAAAATGTTTATCATAGTATCATAAGTCTCTCTATCAACCAAAAAAAAGAAACTGTTGGCGCATATCATATGCATCCTCCCAGGTCGTCGAGTGTGGATTATAGTTTCCCCACTAGACCTTGACCTGATCTATTGTTCCACGCCGCAGCTATCGAATGCGATGATCGAGGATGAGGATCAATTCAGTCATGAGCACACCCTCATCCGACACTCGCAAGGTGCTCAAGTCAAACATGTGTAGGATCACTAATCATAATGTCTCAAACAGAGACGTGAAATACATCCTGCATACGCCTCAAGAATCGACAAGGCTAGTCAATAGGCCACAAGCCTCTCCTTTCCACAATCACGTAGGTTACCACGAACCTAGAAGATAGTTTAGCCCCTTTTCCCAACTTGATCGAACTCTTATGCAGTTTCAGTCACTAGAATACTTGATCACCACATCGTAACTACGGTCGATACGGCACACATCGACATAACTCTTATGTTGATCATGCGCTTCCTTGATCCTTTGTCTTATAGTTTGCAATTAATATTCCATTTCTTGGATTGCTTATGGTCCCACCAGGACCCTATCCTCAAGCCAATCCCAACTCAAGGCATCTGACACGGTCGCTCGTAAAGAAACTCGAAAGGTGCCCTCATCTTCGTGACTCCTAGGTGAGCCATGTACACTGCTCTGTGAGCCTCGTTTAGGATCAAACTCCTCAACTTTTCGTTCGGTGGTACGTAAATTTGATTTTTAAATCTCAGTAGTCCATTGTCGTCCAACGTAAATCTTTCAAATCTTGGTACCATCATTGTGTTTTGTCCGATAAAATCCTTGACCTCTTGGTACCATACGACCTCCCTGTCGCAAGGTGTTAAACTCATTGAGTCGACGCTCAACGAATTCCTCTAATAGATACCCTTCTTGGAACTGTTCCTCAAACCACTCCCAAGACACGTCTTCGTCTGCCATGTTCAAATGTGGCAGGAGCGTCTTCCACCATAGAAGAGCGGTCCCCTTCAGTTGAAAGACCACCATGTGGACCTTCGTGTTGGAAGTATAATCGCAAAGCGCAAATCACATCACCATGCCTCGACGGCAGCGCCGTCCGAGGCACCAAAGAACTCGAAAAAAAAAAAATTGACCATCTCGAGTTTGCAACAAAACCTAACTGTACGGGTTGGGCACGCTGTGGACCCTCCAGGGTACAGGTGCCTGGCCTTATCTCAGTATAGAAGGTGAATTAAGGCCTTTGAGAATCTCTAGAAGGACCTTGTCAGACCATCATCATCCCTTACAACAATCGACTCTAGCCCAAGGACTTATTCTCCCCTTTGGGGGTTAGACTCCAATGGTGTGGGCACGTCTAGAGGTGTCACATCTCCTTCCACGAAACCACGCCACGAAACCTCGGTGGCGTCCTCTAATCGAGATCACTGCATGGATACGCTAGGGTTTTATTTAGCGCTAGGTTAAAACTCAAAGGTTTACTGGAGTGGAAACCTTGGTGATCCACAGTCGTAGGGTTGAACCCACTATGATATCATATGTAACGTCCCCTTTGTTACGACTACAAGCGAAGCAGAAAGTGCAGAATCTTTTTTTTTTAAACAGACGACCATAAAGATTACAGCTAAACAACACATCTGACAACGAGCACCACGCCCGTCGAACAGGCAATAGAAAACTAAGACTCCACGCACTGGCACAAGAACAATAGAGAGAAACATCCATAAAACCACAAGGAGAAACGACTACCCGCCCGACACAAACATGACCAAGCCTACAAGCTAAGGGACAACATCCCTATCCCGACACAATGACCTCGACGACCATTTAAATAGAACCTCAATGGCGCACAACCAAACAGAAGAAGGTGTTCAATCCATGTTCCCTAAATGACTACAACGAACAATGCCCACAAAGGGTAGCATAGACTTCAGCCAATTTATCATTCGCCTCTATCCAATAGGGCATGCCATGGTCCCCTCATCAGGGATCATGTCAGCCCCATGCGATAGGCACGACAATAACCCTGGCGCAGCATAACCTATCTGGACAAGGGTCTCAAGATAAATCCGACATGCTAAGGGCCGAAATAACTGACAGGAAGACTACGCCTATGCCCCCAAGCAACGGGTAGACAAGATGCATGAAGACATCGCTCAACAAATGCGCAATCTATTAAATGACTCGACGACAACCAAGAAGCCCCAAGTTAAGCAAGAAGTCTAGGCACAAAGGGTAAACTATTGTGATGTTACTAAGGACAAAAACGTTATCAAGTGTGAGCCAATACAAAACTGAACAAAATCAACACCCTTCTCAGCCCGGTACCTGTCTATAAGGTAAGTGCACTACTCATCAATTAAAGGTGATCTTACGCAGCTTAATTTAACTAATTGACAAAGTTGTCTAAATTGACAAGTCCTAAATAATCAACCAACGCCAATCTAATTTAACCATTTAACAGTACATAACGATTTTAACCTTATAAATATATATATCGTTATTAATGTAACACTATTAATCAGCCTCCTTATATATCAGAGGTTATAACACTATTAACAATATCAATTACATCATGTTGTCCATCATATATACAATCTGCTGGCGATTAAATTGCAATTAGTGTCTAAATTATATAAGTGTATGTTGTCAATAAATGAGTGCCATTCAATGCAAATTTAAATGTTGTTATGCAGTTAGAAATAAAATCCATATCTACGCTATTCAACAACAAAAATTATTATTGCCAAGTAAATAATAGAGGAACGTTGTTCAGAATAATAAAGCCAATTAAAATCGTTGTCAGGTAAATGTAAGGAAAAAACGCATAGGTATTAATGTTGTCAAGTAAAAGTAAAAACGCAGTCTTCATAAAGGCAAAATCCCAGCCTTCATAATGGTCAAAATCGTCATGCACTAAAGGTAACAAATATCAGTTTTTAAAGGCCAAATCGCAGTCTTCATAAGGGAAAAATCGCAGTCTTCATAAGGGAAAATAGCAGTCTTCATAATGGTAAAAATCGCCATGCAGTGAAGGTAACAGATAGCAATTTTTAAAGGCAAAATCGTAGTCTTCATAAGGGCAAATCGCATTCTTCTTAAAGGCAAAATTGTAGTCTTCATAAAGGAAAAAATCATAGTCTTCATAAAGGCAAATCGCAGTCTTCATAAAGGCAAAAATCGCAGTCTTCATAAAGGCAAATCACAGTCTTCATAAAGGCAAAAATCGCCATGCAGTGAAGTTAACCGATAGCATTTTTTTTTTTAAAGGAAAAATCGCAGGCAAACATGGGTAACGAATTGCAAATTTAAAGGTGGAATCGTTGTGTATAACAGGTAACCTTGTAGAGTCTGTAAAGGGTAAAATTGTGATGCAAATAAGGGGAGCGGTAGCAGTCTTAAACCAATCGCAGGCACACTAGGACATCGCAAAAGTTAAGCCATCCCAAAAACGGTCAGGTAGTGATTGAAGTGGCTGGGTAAAAGTTTAAAAGTAAAAATCAATGTTGATTCCCCAAGGAAATCGAGTTGGATGTTGGGTAAACGCCCAGAAAAGCAAAATGAAAGTTGGTTGAGTTTTATCAAAAAAATCGATGAGTTTGATATCCAGTTTGTTGGGTTCATTAATAATAAAAAAAATGTTGAGTTTTGCATACAAAATTGCAGTCAATATAAGGAATTACTTTGTGGCTTAACCAAACGATGGAGATGCAGACCCAAAATGAAAACGTAGCCAATGCTATTTCCCATCGCCATGGGTCTTATCATTAAAAATCTGTTAGGTACAATGATAACGGTTTAAGTGTTGTTGGTAACGCTATCAATGGAATGTTGGTAACGCTATCAATGGAATGTTGATAACGTTACCATAAAATAAGCTGTAGATATACTCATTCGATACGCAGAAAAATAAAAACTGAGAACGCTATCATAAATTAAAATGCAGATAAAATTAATAGATATCGCAGAAAATAAAAACTGATAATGCTACCATGTTGAAATACATTTGTCGTCTAGAGTGGTAAGTTCACAGTCTAAAGAAAGGCATAGTCACAGTCCAATATCAGGGCAAATCGTTGACTGTAAAAGGGTAAATTGTGGTCAAGTAGAAGGTAAGTTGTTGTCGGTAAATGGTAAAACAGAGAGTTAAAGAAGAACTTAGAGGGTATTATGCGGTTCGCGGAAGGAAAGGATTAACAATCGCAGAAGTACTCATTTGCAAAAGGTGCAAGGCAAACCATCAATCAACTAAGAACAATCGACAGGGGTAGATGACTGGGCAAACACATCCTTCGCTCATCATCCACGCACAGAAAAACAGGGCGTTAAGATCTATAGGTCTATTAACACTAAAGAGACGATCGTCGATCTGGCTCCTGGACGACTACTCAAGCATGGACTAATGAGCTAGGGATGAGGGAGAAGTAAAAAGCACAAACTCATCACAAAATCGATAAACCATAGGACACTCACAACATCAAGGATCGAATGCCAAGGGATTCAACTCAAGCAGCGGGCTTAAGGCCATGGGAATTTAAGTTCTCAATTAAAGCGCTAAGTCAACACCTTATTTACACAGTTAAAGTACAAAATTGAAAGAATAAAGTCAATAATAATCTACCTTGAAGAATAAGAGCATGTGTAATGTAGCCCAAGTCATCCACTCTGAGTCATTGTCCCGTGCGCTCCGTCCATCTCCCGCTTGCCAACCGATGAGACTTCACCGGTACCTCCCAACCAATGCTAGGGGTATTCTTCTTCCCCCTTATCCCCCTCGAGCCGCAAAGGGGCCACGCACACTAAACCAAAGAACAACTAGCTTCCAACTCGCCTCGTAAGGCCGAGCTACCACTCCTCACCGAGCTGGGTATCCCAACTCCCACAAGCTAAGTCAGTCAAGTCTAAAATTCTATAGCGTAACGTTACGCATGACAGAAGAGATCCATCCTTCTCCTCCTCCCTCGTTTATATAGAATTTCTAAGTCACTTCATTCCCAAATTCCCAGTTAATTTATTATTCAATAATTTAATTCAAAAAAATCCTCCCCATACATGTGTCACCCATCCCCTTCGCTGCTCCAGAGATTAATTTCATTAATTATTTAATTACTTCTATTTCCCTCACCCACCTAAAAGCATTCCTAGAATCGCTCCTAGGTGTCCCCATATTCCCTTACACAAATTAATGACTTTCCCCCTTACTAATTTACTAGTTGAGTTCAATTTTAGAAATTTCTTAAAGGCAAGATTCCTTGCAAAGTTGGTCATTCTGCTTTTTCCTTATGTTTCCCTTTTTCTTTATGTTTCCCCCTTTTTCCCTTAGTTTCCTAATTCTTTTAAATTTCCCTCTTTCCCTTTTTATCTAAACTCAAATTAGTAAGTGTAGAAAATTTTTTTTTCCCCCTTTTTCTTTTTAATTAATAAATTTTAATTAGCATATGTAACAAAACAATCATTTCCCTTTTAAATTTTTAAATCCCTCAATAATTTGATTTTAATAATTTAATCAAGTTTCTTACCCCCTTTTCGTCACATGTTTAATGATGATTATTATTATTATTTTTTTACCACAAGTATTACTTTAGACCTAGATTTTAATTTTCAAGGCGGGGCGACATTTTATTAGGGAGATTGTTTTTAAATATTTCTTATTATGTTATTCATTCTAAGGCAATCTAGGTTTATTCTCTTATTAGTTAACAACGTGACGTTCCCTTCAGGACGCACTAGGTGCTCCAAGGGTGCCACTCGTCTCATTCTATTTCCCTTCCACGACGTGCTCTTCAGGACGCACTACGTGCTCCAAGGGTGTCACTCACCTCTTTCCATTTTTCTTGTGCGACATGCCCTTCAGGACACACTACGTGCTCCAAGGGTGCCACTCGCCTTTTAAATGACTTGGTAGACATCAAAACCCCTGGAGTCAATACTCCATCAGGTGATCTTGTGGGAGACTAAGGGCCTCTAAGGAATAAGGCCCCTGCCCTATTGCGCACCCCTAAGAATCATCGTGAGCGATTGTCACAGTCTGCCCTCACGGCATCGTGGGTCTTCCCAAACTAGGTAGTCGTTAACCTAAAATTCAAGCAACGACGGGAGTGCTAGTAGGTTGTGGCAAGGTTGTTGTCCACACCTCTCCCTCAACGTCTCTGGTAGTCATGCGTGACCCCTCTACTCCACTTGTGAGTCTGGATGGCAAGCTATCGTCAACCTGCATCATCAACAAATCATGTCAGAATAAACTCCACAATCATAACATCTAATCAGATGCACATAAGTCATATATAGAACAATCAAACCCCAATAGTCCACTCCCTGACTCGATCCGGAGTCCAAGGGTTTCATCGATGCCTTTGCATTCTCGAGGTCCAAAATCCTTCACACTCAGGAGAACCGAGTCAATAGCACCTGTCTAAGTCAATACATCAAAATAACATATAATCACATCCATAATGCATGATAATCATAATCAACGGCCAATAGTATAATAATCTGGATCGCTTGCAAGCAAGTGTCCTCAAGGAATAAGTTCGTGCAGTGTGCGCAAGAGAGGGATGTTACATATTGCTATTGTTACAAATTTGCATCTTCAGCCATTAGGGCTGTAGAAACCCTAACCTAATTGCTTTAATAACTCTCTTATCAACCACTTGTTTTTGCTCAAAGTTTGCATATTTACTCTCCTTGTCCTAGTGCACTTTTTGGCAAAGTTTGAGGGGGTTTCATTGGCTGATTTTCTTGTTGTAATATATTGAATTTTACAGCCATAAGTATGATATAATTTGCTACAGACAAGTGTCTAAAACAACCTTATATTTTATGCTAAGAATCTTGGTTTTTCATCTTGAGTTCAGCTAGTCAATTACTAGTCTTTCTCTTGCATTTTCTACTCGATATTTAGCATTTATTGAAAAAATTATAGTATATTTTTCTTGCTTATATATACGGTCATCTATTTCTGCAAATTAGAGAGAAAAATCTTAAATTTCTTATCCAACTAACATAAACTGTTGCAAGGTGTTTTTTCTTGTGTCTCGGGCAGGTACAATCATCTGCAAAAGCACTATACCTATGGGGCAACCTTGATTTATAATACTTCTCTCCCTACCCTTCATTCCATTTAGACTTGACCTATAGGGGCTTCATTTCCATCCATCTTCATCTCAATCCCCCTAAGGTCACCGATATTGTCTCCCTAGAGTGACCTAGTCACCCTTGAAGTGCAGGACCTACATCAAGGTGACATTGGGTGTAGGATTCCCATAGTTGTAGCACTCGTTCCATGGTTGGGTCAGGATTTTCCCAACCTACAACTTGTTCCATAACACAATCCATTTATTCCATAGGGAAAGGGTGTCAATACTTATCTCTAGTGCATCAAAAATCTTCTTTTTCTTTCAATTACATTGACCTTGGATCTATTGATTAGACATCAACTTTGACATCCATCAAGTGGACCTTAAGTTCAATTTTGACAAAAAATATTTTTGGTTATCATCAACGAGTAACCATGATGCAATGATAGGCACTACCAAGACAAAATCCAAGTAATAGTACATGGGACATGCACAATTATGTTTGTTCTCAAACAACTAAATCAAAGAGCCAAAATTGAAAGGAAGCACTCTGAGCAAATAATACACCACAGAACAAGGGATTCAACCATACAGAGGAAAACTACCATTTCACATTAATATAATGCAAATAACTTGTAAGTTACTATAATCTTGCACCTCATCACTCTCACATTCCAAGCTAGTGTATGGCTCATCATAGATTATGGTATTCATTCAATTCGATATTAAATGGCTTCCATTCATAGAGACCATGATTGTCATGAATTTTATTTTATTTATCCTTGAGAAGAAATGAACTCTCATTGTCCCTATGTTTTGTATGTAAGAATTTGTTTGTAATTGTTGCATTGATTCATCAACTATTTATAAGTTTCTACAAGAAGCACACATGAGGAAGGATGCACACCAAGATGAATGGACACTGGGTGTGCATTCCTCCTCATGTACGCTTCATCAATGCACATTTTTCAGGCTTGTGTTTTGTGCATTAATGTCTTTGGATTTCCTACAAATCTTGCACATAGAACGACCAAACTTGTAGAGTGTACTAACCCTCATTCATTTTTCCACAAGGTTTCCTTCATGATCGAAAAGAGGTATTTATTATAGAAGTTCACATTAAAACAAATTTCAATCAATAATTAGGTCGATTGAAAGGTGACTTATCTATTAATCTATTTTAGTTTGAAACATGGAATACATAAAAAAAAAATATCCTTAGTTTGACCTCCATCACAACATATTTTGATGACTCCTCTACCAACAATGCAATTACATATATTATCTCCTATATACAATTTATCTTCATCAACATTTGTATAATATGAGATGTTATTGAGTCAATGAATCATGGCTTATCCACAAAATGTGTTTAATGAATACCATGAAAGTGATCTATTTGTCATTTGTTTCAATGTGTTGGCTTCATTTTCCTTTCTTCTTAAGGTTTGTCAACTCCTTCTATGAGATTTTCATGTGACCTTTCTTGCCACCTTACTCGTATGGGATGGAAGTTTGACAAAAAAATGAAGGAACCTTTCTTTCTAATTCAAGTATGTGAATGACCTTAAAAACTTTAGAATGATGGACTACAAAGTTATTGACACTCCAATGTATCTTAACATGGAAATGAAAATGGATGAAACAAATGAGCTTGTTAATGAAACATTGTACATACAACTAATGGGAACTTTGATTGATTTAACCATAATTGAATAAAACATAATTTTTGTTGTTGATAAAATGTTGAGATATATAATAAAACCTTAAATAAGACATTGAAAAGTTGTTAAAAGTATTATATGAGACATCATAGGAAGAAGTTTGGCCCTAGAAAACATAAAAGGAAATGAAATAATGTTAGATGTGTACATTTACTTTGATTAGGCTAGATGCACAGATGACAAGAAATCAATATATGGTTCTCACATTAGATCAATAATGATAAGTCGAAGCAAGAACACAAAACTGTGGTGTTGTCTTTAATAGTTGTTGAATACAGAGTTGTGAATGCAAAATATGAAAGGGATTCTTGAAAATACTAAAGTCACGTAGAAGATCTTAATAGTACTTTTTTGTAATAACCAAGGAGCAATTTAGTTCATGAATAATGTAGTAGTTGATTCATGCAAGTATATTGAAGTTCACCTTCTTTACATGAGGTACTAGTCGCATGAATAAAGCCAAATCTAGTCGTAGTTTCATAAAACAACAAATCAAATAACACACACACACATTAAACATTTGAGAAAGATAAATTGGCAAAGTTCAAAGAAATTTTAGGCATGGAGGTGAATGATTTTCCCTTGAGAGGGAGTGTTGGGCATTCTAAAAGTAAATCATTGTGCATTGAGATAACTTTTGCAACATCATGGATTAGATTAGTACAAGTGCAGGCACAAGATTGATGTGCACGTGACAAGTGATTCTGAAGCTTAAATCAACATTAGTGCATTGATTAATCATGTAGAATATTTTGTCGTGGTGTAAATGACATGCCAAAGATTTCTAATGTGGCATAGTTTGATGACATGGACATCACTATTGGAAAATATTTGACTTGGTCAAATTTTATTATTGATTTAGTCAACTTTAAACACCAGGTAATTGAGCACCCACCTTAATTTGTGCAGGGTATGTGGATCTAGTCAACTTTGATCCTTCTGTTGTACCCTTACTGAATTAGAATAATTCTTAAATTTACATATTTAGAAAAAAAATGTTGAAGTTTAGTATTTAAAGAATAAATATTTAAAAAGGGGGTAAATAAAATCGGGAATGGCTCTAGATCAATCATGAGTCGATAAGTGTGTTGAATATAGAAACGAATGGTAATCATGGTGTTAAATCATTTTAAAATGGATCATAACAAAAAGTAATAGGTGTTATATCCAACGATCTAGGTAAATCAAGATCAATAGCTTATAATCATTGCAAATCTATACGTCATAGGTTTTTAAAAATGACCTTAGCTTTTGCAAATCAGAATCCACATGGACTTGTCGAGTTGATTATTCCAACGACTAATCACTTCCATGAATTCGTTTTGATGTGTGTTGATTGATATGACCTAATCAAAGAATGATAAAATCTCGAGATGGTAAAAAGGTACTTTTTCCTATTACAGGGTGCAATTTTTTTTTTTTTTGTTTCCATAAAATTAGATAATTTTAAAAGAAGAAGCATTAGGGGAACAATTTAATTCATTAACAATTGAACAAAAACAATCTTTCTTGTTAAAGATGTAACCAAATAATTCAAAAATGCAAAAATTAAAATTTCCAATTCTAGCTAGTTTTTTTTTTTTTTTTGGCAGATTAATGTCATGCTTGATCATGGGCTATGACAATAATTGTACCATTAATGACATTATTTTAGGGTTCATATTCAAGATAACTTAGCTAAATAGATTTGATTTTTCCAAATATTTGTCTGAATATTCATGAACAATTTGTGCAGTTTTAGTCCTTAAAATGTTTTAGATATCAATCATATTTGGTATACCTCATGATTTACTATCAATCAATTCATTTTGAACATTTAGAGTTGAATAAAGTGGATAATTAGGGTAATTTTCTTCTTTTTTAGATTGGACTCAAGTCATAAAAAACCTAGGATGGAAGAATGTATTCAAAATATGTGTAGATTAGTTTATATCCACTCTATATACAATAGTGCACAATGAATCCCCTCTCAAATTGTTTTCAGAATGTAAACAACTTATTTAATTCAATTCAGATATCAAGGTAAGAGATTGGTATTTATATGAAGAATATATAGTGATCAAAGTTTTTGGTTCAGTGTTGAAATCTTATCTTCTTCCAATTTTTCTAACTCCTACAATTTTTTTTCTCGAATATATTAGGAAAAGGTTAAATTTATATTTTATCCTTTTTTCCTAAATAAATCAAAAGTCACGTTCTCTTTACCTGTAAAATTTTTCTCATTTTTAGTTAAAAGAAAATATATGTTTATTGTGTTTGATAAAATGATGAAGTCCTTTCATTTCATGGAAGATGAAATACGATATTATGATCCTTATCGCATTATTTCTAACATGAGAGTTGTTATTAGTTCTATCCCTTATATGAAGTAGAAATACTTGGAAATAAAGATACTTGGGAAGAAGTACAAGAAAGTTTTGCAAGCTTAAAATCACTTGGAAAATATGAAGGAAAGTGTGGAAAAATAAATAGCAAGCCAAAGATAAGGATCAACTTCACTAATCTCAATTGATGATGATTAGTTAGCAAGATAAATAAGCACAATTATTAGTTCAATCACATCAATGGAGGTAAATCCATGAAGTTGAATAACAACCAAATAAATGGATTACCTTATGGAAACACCTGAGAAGTAAGAATTACATAGGAAACTTATAGAGGTTGATGATCTAATGGAAGAAGATGCGGTTGAACCATTATCAAAGAAAATGAAATTAGATTCAGGTTCTAAATTTGAATAAGAATCATAAAAGAGGAAAGATGTAAGTAGACCATTTCCTAACAGGTCTATTCAATCACTTAGATTCTAACAAAAAATGATCCTACTCAGAGAGTTATAAGTAAGCCATCTCAAAAAGGGGAAAGTTCTAAAGAGATTTCAGTGTATAAAAAAGGTAATGATGTGTTTACAAAAATGGTTTTGAGCAAGAAATTAGCTAAATAGCCTAAAGATAAATTGTTCTCTCAAATCAATCAATAAGGATTAACACTTCCTAGGATTATAACTACACTAGATTATGAGAAAGGGACATTGGCATGGATATATTACAACCATAGGTCAATAAAACTAAAAAGAACCAAAGTCTCGTGAATAAGTGACAACTAAGGTAAATATTGATCTATATAATATGCCAATTGGAGAAAAAATTGAATGGCACAAACATATTGGGAAGATGGTGTCTAGAGACTTGATACAAGCAATAGCTAAAATAAAAAAATTGACAACGCTAGTGAATAAGTTGGAGAATCGAGTTGTAAATAGGTCCCACCTTGTAAATATCCATGAAGAGTTGATGAAGTCCTAAGAGGATTTTGAGAAAAAAAAAACTGCTAGAAATAAATAATTGATTGGAGCAAAACATAAGATTTGGGATCAAATCATATCAATAACATAAAAACTTAGACATTTTGATGTGATTCAACAAACTAAAATTCTAGAATGAAAGGTGCATATTGAGATTAATAAAGCTTGAGAATGTTTAGGAAATGAAGTTCAGGTAGTAGATGAAGTGATTGATATCTAAATGGAAAAACTAAGGTTGAATTGGAAATAATGGGAGTCAAACACGAAACCTCTGTTATTATGTTAGCAAGTTCAATACATAGAAAAATGAGTTTGATTGTGGTAGCTCAAAACAAATACAATGTGGTGAAACAATTTTCCCAAGAATTCACAAATGAGTTAACAAAAACATTTGAATTAGGATTGCCTCATCCATGGCCACTTGACATATGGTTCTATTGTGTTGAAGGATATAATGATTCCCTAATTAAACAAAGGAATAATACTGAAAATTTTAAGGATGTCAGTGGAACTTTTAGAGGAAAATTAATCTATGAAGATTTTTCTAATAATTTCATGTTCTTAAGCATCATTACTAATTTGTATCAGAATTGTTCCTGCCTCTTTTGACCTTTATACAAAGTTAGATATTGCTGCAAGAAATATGACATATTTCAAGTATCTAGAAGGAAATGAATGGCATCAAATAGCTAAATTGAGAAGCAAGGATCCCTTAAAATCACAAATGCCACAAGTTGCTTCCACATAAACACCATAGCCTCAACAAAGGAAAAAGAAGAATGCCTAGCTGGACAAACAACTCAATTATTTTAGGCATAGGAGAAGGAAGGGGTAGCTAATTCCCCAAAAAAATCAATCCCACTCTTCACTATTTTTAGAAATTGTTATCCGAATAGAAAAATTTGAAGTACAAGAATACAAAAGGAAGAGAAAATGAAGAAGATAGTATCGATTATCAACTGAAGAGAGGAATTGCTTTTGACAATAGTTTCGGTCTTTTTCTTTAGAGTCTCTGAGTGTTTCATGATGCTTTTGTTTTGGATATTTTACTAAAGACTTAAAATTTTGTATCAAGATAGTTTTCATAGATTCAATCTCAAAAACTTATCTTGTAAATATCAATTTTTTAATATATCAACGATGACATGTGAAGTTATTCACGTGATGAATGTTGCAATTATGGTTGATGATATTATATAATAAGTTCATGACATCTTTCATTTCATTTTTCATCATTTGCAATGTTTATTACTAAATTATGTCAAAATCAAAGATGTTATGAGTGTGTATAGAATTTTTTTTTTAAGTTTATGTTGTAAATTGTGTTTCCTGTATTTAGTTTCTCTAGTGTAAGTATTAAGGAATAATCGGTTTTGAATACACATGTAAAATATATTTTCTTTAAAACAACATTTTTCCTTGAGGAATATTATCTTAAAGAAAATTGTTTTGTTTAGATCTACTTTATCTTCTTTCATTATGTTTCAAAAGATTATTAAACAAGGCTATGGTGCCCTTTGTAAATGAGAATACATGTTAGAACTAGTTATGTTTATTGCATAATTTAAAAAAAAAAAAAAAATTGTTTGAAAGTTTATTTTAAGTCTTATTATTTGAAAGAACTCTAATTTCTTCAATTTATTTGAAGAAAATATTAAAAAAAAAACATCTTTAAGGGTTACCCCCTTTGGCTACTGGATTCTTTTAGCTAGCCTAAAGCAGAGAGGAATTTCACCTCCATAGGGTGCTTTGGCACTATTTCTTAGCAAGGAACAACACCTTCATGCGGTCAATTTAAATACTCTATCCACACACACACACATATAGTATGTATGTATATACATGCACATGTGTGTGTGTACATGTATATATGTATGTTTATTTATGTAATCACCTTATTCATTCGAGGCTAATGAACTATTCAAAGAGTGAAATTATATTACTCAAGTAGAGTGTTATAAATATATGAGCATAACATTGTAGGATTATGAATTTGATTACAAACCATCGGAGCTGTAGGAATTCTTCTATGGGATAGAGTCATACAACAAGTATGAAGAAGCCTTCATGGAATTTGTACTCTATTATATATTGTTGTACTCATACAATTTTTTAGTTTACATGACTTTTTTGGAACCTTCGATACACTGGATTTTTTTTCATATTCTTTATTATTCGTGAGTTTATAACACAATTTTTTAGAAGTGTTAAAGTTCTTAAGTGATTATCTATTTAAATAATAATGCAATATTGTTAAACACATTTTTTTGTATTGACAATGTCTATGAAATATTAGCACAATTCAATTGTATCTATGTTGTTTGTAAATGGCTAGTGCAATTCTATTTCGACACTAATTTGCAAAGGATGCACATTGATTTCTATAGGCCTTCAACCAATCATTGTAACCAACAAACCTCATTTTTTGCATTTTGAATCTAACTTGCTCAATTTTTATCCAGAATCAACACATATGTTGTAGAACTAAAAAAATTAAGTGATTGCCTATGATTTCATGTCGAACCAAGCCTTTTCTAATGTTATATCCCACACTGTTTTGGATGACTTCTTTCAAGCAATTACATGACAATATGTACTACTTTTTCACAATTTTTTTTGTGACCACTTTAGCATGTGGTATGTGCTTCACAATTTCCACTATTGGTAATATTCTATTCTTATCTATACTACCCCATTTCGTTGGGGTGTATATGGTGTAAACAAATGTATGTGTATCCCTTCATGTAAAAATCAACAAATTGATTGGAAGGAAGTTCTTATCTATACTACCCCATTTCGTTGGGGTGTATATGGTGTAAACAAATGTCTTTGTATCCCTTCATGTAAAAATCAACAAATTGATTGGAAGAAAGTTCCCCTCCATTGTTTGATCAAAGGACCTTTATTTTTCTACATACTTCATTTTCAAGAGTTGATTTAAAACTTTAAACTCAACAAAAGCATTAGTTTTCTTCAAAATGTTCAACAACATCTTCCTATATAAATCATCAAAATCATCAACAAAAAGTAAGTACCTTGCATGAGAAACCAAAGGTTGTCTTCATTGGTCCACATCTCACAATGAACAAAATTCAATGTAACCTTAGCACTTCAAATATTTCCTTGTTTAAATGTATCTATATGTTGGAATAATGATTCATTTGCATGTTCTAATTTAATTATTGTTATTTGTTATATCTTGAAGGTATAATTAGAGTTAGAGAAATATGCTTGAGAGATTGTTGAGTGAATTGTAGAATGATTGTAGGAAATGATAGTTTTCTGAGACATCTCCTCTCATGTATAAATATTACTCTTATTAATGATAAAGTTTGAGCTGAGTTTGCATTACTTTTGAATATTCCTCTCATGTATAAATATTAATCTTATTAATGATAAAGTTTGAGCTGAGATTGCATTATTGTTGAATATATTTGCTCCATTGTTGTGTTGGTGTAATTCTTCATCTGGTATCAAAGTGAGAGAAGAGCATGTATAAATATTACTCTTATTAATGATAAAGTTTGAGCTAAGTTTGCATTATTGTTGAATATATTTGCTCCATTGTTGTGCTGGTGTAATTCTTCATCCGGTATCAAAGTGAGAGAAGAGAGTGGACAAGAGGATTGTGTGGAGTTTGCAGTAGTTGTGGTCCAACGTAGAGTTGCATTGAGTTGTACGTGTGTGGACTGGTGCTAATTGTTGTGGAGTGAACTATTAATGGAGAGTGGTTGAGCATGATTTTGCAGCGTGAAGAGGCATGCAAGTGATTGTTCAGCATGAAGAGACACACATGGAACAAACTATATGTGGCCCAGTACGAAAGTGTTGCATTTAGACTATGAAATCCATTTGTGGAATGGAATTTATATTTATTATTATTATTTATTTTGTGGATGCCAAAAAAATGTTAGTGGAAAATAATGATTTTTTTTAATATGCAGTTCATATGAGTGGTGTAATTTAAAAACAAAATGGTGATTTAAAAAAAAAAAAGGTGATTTCATATGAGTGGTGTAAATTGTGAAGAATTTGTTGTATTAAAGAGATTTTAGGAAGAGACTTTAGAGAGATATCGTATTTAAGGAAGAGACTTTTTTGGCAAGTATGAGTTTTTAGCTCTCTTTTGTATTCTCCAATTAATAAAAGATTATTTATTTGGTGGTGGTTGAGTCCCGTTTTTTGCGACAATTGTTTTTCATCCCGGGTGAAGTGGGACACATTGTGTTGAATTTATCGTATTCTTTCTATCTCTATCTTAGTCTTGGATGGCGACAAGCAATATTGTGCTTCCAAAACTCACAAGCATTAATTATTTTTATTGGAGAAAACACATGCAACCCATATTTATCACTAAATATTTATGGGAACTTGTAATTGATGGATATGCTATGTCTTTTGCTGATGAATTCAAAGCCTTGAGTGTCGATGACAAGAAATCTCTAAAGGAACTTATAAAGAAAGATAATGAAGCTCTTTCTCTTATAGGGAGCGCAATTGAAGAATCTATATTTCCAAGAATGAGTGTTGTAGAATCATCCAAGCAAGCATGGGATATCTTAAAGAACACATATGAAGGTGTGGTTGTAGCTAAATTGCAAACATTAAGGCAGAATTTTGAAAAAGAAAATATGCAAAGTAATGAATCCATTCATGATTACATCAGAAAAATGCAAGATCTTGTTAATCAGATGAGGTCATTAAGTGAACATGTTCCAGAAAGAAGACTAATTGAAAAAAAATTAAGAAGTTTTATGCCCAACTTTCAGATGGTCACCACCAGTATTATGGTCTCCAAAGATTTAAACATAATGAAAATTGATGAACTGAGTGGTTTTTTTCTAACTGTTGAAGAAAGTAATCCAACCGAGGAAACAAAACATTCTTTTTCCAAAAGGCATAGAGGAAGAGGAAGAAACAAAGGTCAATATAAAAATCAGAACCAAAATAGGAATCCACAATAGTCACAAAATTATCAAGGAAATGCATCCATCTCAAGAGGAAGAGGAAGAAGTCCAAGTCAGCTCCGAGGAAGACGCTGAGAAGGATCCCGTGGAAGAGGAAGAAGCAGAGATGTATCTTGAGAAAGACAAGGACCACCATGTTATTATTGTCATAAATTTGGTCATCTTGAAAAAGATTGTTATGCAAAATTGTGAGATATGGAACATAAAGGTGTCAATACAGTTGTTGAGGAAACAAAGAACAAGAAGTTATTCATATCAAGTTTCATGTCACATAATGAAGAAAGTGAAGCTTGGTATAATGATTCTGGATGTTCAAATCATATGAAATCTCAAGAGGAGTTGTTTACTAGGATAAATGACAATTATTTTGGTAAAGTTATATTTGGTGATGATAGAGTTTCCGAAGTTAAAGGGAAATGAATTGTTGCAATTCCAACATTGCATGGAAATAATAAGTTTATTGAGGACACATTGTTGACACCAGCGTTGAAGAAGAACCTCCTTCTGTAGGTCAAATGACGGAGAAAAACTACAAGTTAGTTTTTGATAATAAAGAGTGTTTAATCATGGATAAGATGAACAAAAATGCAGTAGTAGCAAGAGGAGAAATGACCGAAGACAAAATATTCAAACTTTCTTTTTATTCAAGTAATTCACACAGTTTGAATGTTACAGAAGAAATGAATAGCAAGATTTGGCATTTAAGGATGGGACATTTGAATTTTTAGATTTTGGTATTGTTAAGGAAGCAAAACATGGTGAATGGTATTTCTTATATCAAGATGGACGATGAAGTATGTGAAGGGTGTATTTTTGGGAAACAACACAGGGAAAGTTTCTCAAATAGAACATGGAAGGCTAGAGATTGTCTAGCACTAGTACATTCATACTTTTGTGGTCTAATGGATATTGTGTCTTTTGGAAAGGCGTGTTATTTTCTCACTTTCATTGATGATTATCACAGGAAGGCCTAGGTGTATTTTTTGCAGAAGTCTAAAGTGTTTACTCATTTTCTTGAGTTTAAGGCTTTAGTTGATAAGCAAAGTGGTTTGAAAATCCTCACCTTCCACACAAATAATGGGGGAGAATACAGGTCAAATGAATTTTTAAATTATTGCAGGAAAAATGGAATAAAAAGAGAGTTTACAAATTTGTACTCTCCTCAACAAAATGGAGTTGCGGAAAGGAAAAATAGGACAATATTTTAAATGGCTTGGAGCATGTTGAAAAATAAGTCTCTTGGAAATGAGTTTTCGGCTAAAGTAGTGCACATAACAATATACACTCTTAACAAATGTCCTACAAAGCCATATTGAATTTGAGTCCAGAAGAAGCATGGTTAGGATACAAACCAAGTGTTGCACATATGAAAGTTTTTGGTTGCATTGCATATACACATGTTCCTAAAGAAAAGAGGAGAAAATTTGATGATAAAAGTGCATTTTCATTGGATATAGTATTGAAACATGATGTTACAGTTTGTTTGATCGTCAAGTAAAGAAGGTGATAATAAGTAGAGATGTTGTGTTTGATCAATAGGTATTTTTTCAGTCAGAACATGTACATATTAAATTAAGAAAAATGAAGTGGATATTGGTAATGAATCAATTTATGAGTTAGCAAATGCAGATGAAGTCAAGAAGAAGCCTAAGCGGCTTGAAAGGGGTGATTCAAAGAGAAATATGTTCGATATAAATTTTAAGAAAAGACTTACTCGATCACAAAGTTCTATTTTGAATTATGCACTTATGACACAAGTAATGAAGATGTATGAACCACAAAATTATGCAGAAGCATCAAGAAAGAAAGAATGGAATGAAACAATGGAAACATAACTGAATTCCTTGGTGAGAAATGATACATGGGACTTGGTGAGTTTACCAAAAGGAAAAGATGTAATTGGTACTAAATGGGTTTCAAAACTACGTATAAATCAGATGGCACAATTGATAAGTATGAGGCTTGTTTAGTCGCAAAAGGCTATGCCAAAAAAGAGGGAATTGATTATACTAAGACATTTTCTCCAATGGAAAAGTTGGACACAATTATGATGGTACTTGGATTGGATGCACAATAAATGGACATTTTTTCAGACGGATGTCAAATCAACTTTCTTAAATGGTTATGTGGATGAAGAAATTTATGTAGAGAAACCATAAGGTTTTGAAGTTCCAGGAAAATAACATTGTGTCTACAAGTTGAAGAAGGCCTTGTACGGTCTCAAAAAAGTGCCAAGAGAATGGTATTTCAGAATTGATAAATATTTTCAGGATCATGGCTTGGTTAAAAGTTTATCTGAACCCAATCTCTATATTTTTTAGTTAGGAAAGGACATTCTAATAGTTGCATTATATGTTGATGATTTCATCTACATACGGAACAATGTTCAACTATTTAAAAAGTTTAAGTCGCATATGATTTTTGAATTTGAGATGACAGATCTAGATGATTTGCATTATTTCTTGGGTATTGAAGTTTGGCAGAAGGAAGATAATATTTTCATGTCATGAGACAAGTATATTTGGGATATTCTAAAGAAGTTCAGAATGTTGAGTTGCAAGTCCTTTGGAAGTTGGGTTGAAGTTATCCATACATGATGAATCCAGTTCAGTTTATGTTACTCTGTATCGTCAATTGGTTGGAAGTTTGATCTAATTAACTACAACTCGACCATATATATCTTTTATGGTCAGTATGGTATCTAGATTCATGGCAGAACCCAAGGAATTGCATTGGAAAACAACTAAGAGGATTTTGAGATATATATGTGGTATAGTTGGCTATGGTTTAGTATATAGATCTACAAAATATTTCAGGTTGATTGGTTATACCGATTCATATTGGGAAGGCTGCATGAATGACAGGAAATCAACTTCAAGGTATTCATTTAGCATGGGTTCAGTAGCAATTCCTTGAAATATTAAAAATAAACCTATAGTTTTTCTCTCCATAACATAAGCAGAGTATAAACAAACAAAAACAACAACATGTGAAGTAGTTTGGTTAAGAATCATTTTGGAGGATCTACATTAACAACAACCCACTCGGTTGTATGTGATAATCAAAGTGCTATTCAAATGACCAAGAATCCAGTTTTTCACAAGAAGACCAAGCATATTTATATTCAATATCATTTTTTTTAAGATTTGGTTCAACAAGGTGTAATCGAGATCATGTATTGTAGAACAAAAGAACATGTAGCAGATATATTCACTAAAGCAATACCAAAGGAAAAGTTCACCTAAATTGGTATACAAATAAGTTTTTTTCACACTTTTCTCAAATTTAGTGAAAAAAAAACGTAGAGGTAAATGTTGTTTTTTTTTATAACATCTTGTTGTTACCCATTACTCTGAAAAGGACTTGTGAAACATGCTACATGTCTATTTCATCAATATTTAAATATGTTTCATGAACTAAGTTACATGTTTAACTTTTTCCTGCCACACTAGCAATGCCAAAATCTCTAACGTAGAGGTAAATGTTTTTTTTTTATATATAACATCTTGTTGTTACCCATTACTCTAAAAAGGAGTTGTCAAACATGCTACATGTTTATTTCATCAATATTTAAATATGTTTCATAAACTAAGTTACAAGTCTAACTTTTTCCTACCACACTAGAAATGCCAAAATATCTTCATGATGTACTAGCCATTTTGATATAAATAACACTTGCCTACCACAATAGAAATTCAAAAATCTTTTGATGATGTACTATCCATTTTGATATAAAGAACTACTTGAAAGCAACTCAAAACATATGTACATCCAAGAAAGATCAAACTAGAAGGTAATGTGTAATAGGATCTAGTATTACCAATGACTATGGACGACTTACTCCATGACCTCCTATCTTCTATTGTGTCCTCAAGCGTGGACTCCCTAGCAACCTTCATCTACAACTACTTCTAGTCATCTCAAACACTTCTCAAATGTATGTCTTTGTTTTCTTTAACTTTTTCAACATAACTAATGTATAGAACAAAACTCACAAGATCTCAAGCATAACTCAATATGATAGGAAAAATATATATAGTTGAAAACAAATTTTATTCATCTGTGAAAATAGATTTACAACATATTAATATCCCAATACTGAGTGTTGTCAAGCCTAGTAAGTACCAAACTAGGGGTCAATCTACCTCAAAATGAAGACTTCTTTGAAGAATGTGGCACTGACACAAAGCTCAAATGCAATTCTCAAACCAATTCTCTAGTGTGATATCCCAGCTTAAAGGACTCTCACACCTACGATAGAAACAATTCTCAGATAGAAAGGAGATCTTAGAAAGACTCTCTAAGACTCTAATACCTTTGCTCCCAAATTTCCTAATGATCACAAATGAGGAGAGAGTTCTTATATATATAATTTGAACTTAAGGTTGGTAAGTTTGATAGATTCCACGTGTCACAAATCATAAGAGCTTCTAGATAAATTCCTTCTTGGGAGACTTCTACAACTGACCCTTTTTTCTTTTTTTTTAAATGTACATGGGTCCCAATATGCTCCCAAAGATGTGCACTATCCTTCATCCATTTCATAAGCATGATGGAGATCATGATCTTCAAAATATTCTATCATGTCATCTTTGGGAATCTAATATGGTGCTTGTGGAGGTGGGCCGACTGATCCTGGTGAGAATGGTGACCCCTCCATCACTATCGATCCATGCTTCTTAGTAAAGTAACTAAATAAGTGAGAATACACAGAATATCTCAGTGCTTCTTCCCAGTCTTTAGATTCTAGAAGTACTTGAATGGATGACGTGAGATATTCTACTCAAAACTTGAACCAAAAAACAAATTGTGCTCCTTTCCCCATATATGAGATAAAATAACTCAAAAATCATATCATTAAAGTTCATAATTTCTCGAACATAAGTTTTCCATTAGGATGGTGAAGCAAGGCCCCAAGAGTTATGAGATACTAGATAATTACATTCAAATACAAACACGAGGATCTCACAGGGTTAAGTATGTATAGAAAAACTATAAAATACTTTGACCTTGGTGCAATCCTTCATCTTCTATGACTAGCACACTTAAATATGGATTTTGTTTAAAATACTCATTTTATTTACATAATTATAGTCATTTTCTCATAATTCAAGAATTCTATATTATGTAGGACAATCTTTTCTTATTTCCACCAAATGTTCTTCACAAAATTTATTGGGCAGACTATTTGGTTTTGCAAGGAGCTTCCATTTTTTTTCTCTTATCAACATCTTCATATGTATTCTTGTAACCTATTGAAAATATTTCACAAAATTGGAACTTGCTTCTCGGGTTAGTAGATCAAGGAGGGAATTGTCCGTCCTAGGTTTAAAGTTGAATTCAAAATAATAGTCATCTAACCATAATTTCCAATTGCGAGTTCTATTATTACCTTGTTCTCATTGCTTTTCATGGTGCAACATGTCAAGGTTGTGCTTGAGGTCAATCTTGACAATAAAGTGTATTGTTTTTAGATATAATCTAAACCTTGCAATTGAGATCTTGATCACCAATATCTCTTTGTCGCTAGATGGATACTTAAATTTTGTGTCTTTAAAGACTCTTGAAACATAAGCACATGTCCGCTCTTGTGTACCTACTTTCTCAATTAAAACCCCTGACTTTGTATCATCTAAAGCGTCAATTTCAAGGATGAAACTCCATGTTCTTGTAGGAAAACTGAGAGAAGACAACGTATCAACTTTAGTCTTTATTCTTCTCACTTCTTTAGTCGTTTCGTTGGTCTAGGGATCTAGATTTTTCTTCAATATTCTATATATAATAGTTGTATCTTTGGATTGATACTCATATAAATTTCTAATGTAATTTAAACCTCCTAAGAATATTTGAAGTTGAGTTTTATTTAACATCACATCAGGGAAATTCTAAAGATTTTGCAAAATAAGTGTCTAAAGAGAAATCATTCCATGTGTAACATACAAACCTAGAAATTCAAATTTAGTTTTAGTTATTTCCATTTTGGTGGGAGAGAGTACCAAGTCATGATGATAAATTCTCTGAAAAATAACTCTAGATGTTTTTTATGTTCTTTCAAATCTTTGGAGCAAACTAAGATGTCATCAATGTAAATAATAAAAAATGGAAGATCCCCAAGTATATCTTCCATCCTCTTTTGAAACCTTTTGAAACTCAAAGGGAGCATTAGTAAAACCAAAAAGCACAACTTCCATTGACACTAGCCATGTGGAACTACAAAGCTCGTCTTAAGTCTATCTTTGGGACTAATCCCAATTTTCTAAAATCTATATTTTAAATCAAACTTTGAAAACGCAATGCAATTTATAATTTAGATAAAATTGCTTCCTTATTTGGAAAGGAATCCCTGATTGACATTAAATATTTAATCTATTACGCGAACCAAATAAACCCTAGGTAGGGTTACGATACCGAAAACATTATATCCATAAACATTGAACGGTATTATTATTGAACGATACTCTTGTTGGAAATAGTGTTTTCATTGATGTCAAATACATGTGGAGACTATGAATGTCTATGAGAATTGATGAGTTTCGATGTACACTAACTGATGAGTAGCAGAAGTCATGAATGAATGTGAGATGACTGTGTACCCAAATGAATTCAGGTTGCACAGGTATGAGGAGGAGATGTGTGATTGGAAGCTGGACAAAATGACCCTGTAAATAGATGGACGATATTGAGGAGGTGAAGAGTTTTGAGGTTGTATGGTTCCTTATCGATAAATGATCACAATTTGTTGAAGTTCAAGGGCACGGAGGAAGTTTTGAGCATGTGATGAAGGTGAGGGAGATATCAAGGTAAAAGCCAATATTGATATATCCCACATTCACAAAGTAAGTCAATTTCAAAGGATTTATAATGAAAAGGTGAAGTCACATAATTTGAATGTGAACGGGTGAGTTACAAAACTCTGTGCGAAGAGTTTACTTTTAGTTTTGTGACAGATTAAACCGTGATTTTTTATCATCAAAGATCAACAACTGTGATCGATTCAACCGGACTGGCCTTCAAACCTTTGTGTTAACAAACACATGTTAATATCGTTGGTGGGCGGGTGGATTGATTGCCTGATGCTCAGGTATACTTGATTGAAGTGAGGTGTATTAGTGCAGTGTTAAAGTTTTTGAGGGCTTGGTGGGTCGGTTCCTTGGTGAGCCCAGTGGGACGATCACCTGGTATACCGTATTAGAGTAAAGGAGTGAAAGTAGGTGTTGAAGTCTCGAGCGCTCGGTGCCCAATGTGACGGTGGTCAATACCACATCAGAGCCACAACAACAACCATGTCAACACCACGCATCATGGAACGTACTTATGTCGCGTTAGCATGGGTGTCCTAAGAGGGTCGAAGGCGTGATGACGTCAGTAGCCACGTTTGTGCCATGTCACCCAACACACGTCAAAGAGGTCCATGTCTCTTGTGTCACGTCATCATGTTAACCGAATTTGAGTGAAGTATGAGAGTACAATTCTAAAGCCGCGACAGGGGGGCAGTGGTCCCGAAGGCCTGGTGGTTAACTAAATTGGAAGAGCAGAGTGTCAATGCAGTGTTGAAGGCCCAGTGAGCCCGATAGTGACCTGGTGGTCCCAGAGGCCTGGTATATCAGATCATAGCATCAAAAAGCACAACATAAAAAAGGCCCAGGGGCCCGGTAGGCTGGTGACCTGGTGGTCAGAACAAAAAATGCAAATAAGTCTTCAGGAGGTCCGGTGGGACGATGAGCCAGTAGCCCTGGTGGGTCAGTGAAATGGTGGTCCTAATATGCGATGAATCAATCGAGCTAACAAATCGATGGATGAGATATAATCAAGGACCAAATCGAATGGTTTTTGTGCTATGAGGTCAAAAGTTGTTGTGTGCACGCTTGAAGATACTGGTGGCCTAGTGGTCTGGTATAACCTGTACCTGGCATATGGTTATAACGTTGCGTCGTTGCAAAGGATACCACTTGATGTCTGATGGCCCGATTAATGTTTTGGTGGAAAACGAGTTGGTAGATCGACGATTGATATTCAATCATAGCTTGATCCAAAGGTTGCTTAGTGTTTAGATTTGAGTAGTGTCCAGTAAGAAGAAAACATATGGAATAGGAGTATTTTGGGACCGATTTCAATGGATTTGTTTTTGTAGCCCAATTTAATGGAGAATCAAGGGATCTGGATCCAACCCTCTTAGCACAAATTTTGGCATAAGAACAAAGACTTGGTTGTATGGGATCGGTCTATAAACAATGATGCCCTGATCGTTTCAAGAAAGAGCATGGGAATGTAAAAGTGAGTTATTGTGGAAGAGAAGCTAAGGTTATGAGGCTTGTAGGAATGGAAATAAGTGAAATGTAATCATCTATGGGTGGCATGGAAGTGCGAGGTCAAGCAAAAAATATTTGAAGTCTTGCGAACAGAGAACAAGTGGAGAGTTTGATGGTGATTACAACGACAACAGAGGAGTTGTTGAGACAACAAATGTACGCAGGTTGGTGCCTTTAAGTATTGCAGTTGTGGGTTGGTACCTACAGGTGTTGCTGAGTTGGTGCTCAGCTAAAGAGATTGGTGTCTCAAGAAGGTGGGTGCTTGCAAATATTGTAACAACATGTTGGTGTCTGCATCTACTGCTGAGTTGAAGCTAAGGTGAATGGATTGGTGTCACTTTTAGGTTGGTGAATGTAAACACTATAACATATTGGTGTCTAGGTTGCTTCCTGTGAATATATTTTAATAAAAGCTTTCTATGGTTTTCTCCCTTTTTGGTTTCCATGTTAAATCTTTGAATATTGTGCATTGTATGTTTGTGTATGTTTCTCATTAGTGGTAAAATAATAAATTGATAAGTGTGATGCAGTAAAGAAAAGTAAAAAACAGTATTACACTGATTCACCCCCCCTCTTAGTATAAGTAAGTGTGCCAACAATTTGTACCAGAGCGGGTTCCTTTAAGAACAATCTAACCACTGGAAGGTGAATCCCCACAGCACACATGGATAAACAAGAAGGTTTTTCTACAAACAGAGCCCCATTATTTGATGTATCAAATTATGCCTACTAGAGCATAAGAATGATATCTTACTTGATGGGTCTTGGGTTTGACATTTGGAGTGCATTTAAGAATGGTTACACAGGTCCAAAAACTCCACCTGTAGATACAATTGGAAAAAGGATTAGTGACAATAATGCTAAAGCCATGAATGAAATTATGTGAGGTATGGAAGATTCATAATTTGTCAAATTCATGCAATGTGTTTCAACAAAAGAGATGCAGGACAAGTTACAAAATATATATGAAGGGGATGAAAAGGTTAAGAAGGAAAAATTACAAATCCATAGAGGACAATTTGAGACCCTTAAGATGAATGAAGAGGAGAGTATTACATTCTTTGTGCAGATGAGATTATCAACATTATCATATGAATGGGTGAAGAGGTTAAAGAAACCATCATTGTGTAAAAAATGCTTAGGCCACTTCCCTCGAGATTTGATCCCAAGATATCTACCATTGAAGAAATAAAGGACCTAAACAATCTGACAATGGATGAGTTGCATGGAATCCTCATTGCATGTGAAATGATGATAGAAAAAGATAAGCAATCAAATCCATCAGGAAAGGAAGGAACCTTCAAGGCATAAAATAATACAAAGGCATAAGAATACAAAACAAGTGACAACTGAGATAGTGAATCAGATGTAGAAGAAGCCAACTTTGCCAGAAAGCTCAAGAGAGGATCAGGAAAATACAATGGTAAGATTTCCTTTAAATGTTTTCATTATGGAGAAGTATGACACTTTGCTGCTAAATGTCCTTATGCAAAACATAGAAATAACAATAAAGAAGAAGATTCCAACTTCAAAAGGTAAAAGAAGGGAAAGACTGAAAAAGAGAAGAAAGTTCTACAGATAAATGAAGAATATATATACCAATGAAGACAACAACTCTTCTGATGACAATGACTGTGAAACAAAAAATATTCTCTTCATGGCCTTAGAAACACAGTTTGATGTCCTAGAGAATGGAAACATGGATTTAAAAGATGAAGACAATCATGATATTCATGTAGAAGTGGATATTGAAGGAGAGCTCATATGTGCTCTAAATGAAATAGAGAGAATGAGGAAAAATAAATGGCTACAAAAGGAACAACTGAAGGAGTACAAAAAAATAAACACTCAGTACAAAAGAAAGTTATGCTGAAACAATTTTTTTTATCACCATTCTAAAAACTCAAATAGAACAAGCAAAAAGGATAAAATAAGTGGTGAGAAGCCAATTGAAAGAAAAGGAAGAAAATTGTGAGAAGCTAGAGGCTGAAATTGTCTCCTTAAGAAATGAACTAGAAAAAACAATTGATCAATTGAATAGAAGCTTGACGTTTAGACAGAGTACCAAGATCTTAGATAACATTCTCAGTTGTCAAAGATCACCATTTGACAAGACTGGTCTTGGCTACAGTGAGAAAAATGAAACTATTGAGGAAGACTCAACCTCCTCAAAACATTTGAGTAAAGGGAAGACCAAGAGTTATGTTGTAGTGCTAAAAAATATGGTCAAGGTTGAAGACAATAGGAGGGAAGAACCAAATGTCCCATGGGAGACAAATATTCCTCACAAAGACATAATCAGGAAAACTTTTCCATCAAGATGGAATCATACAATCAGGTACCGAAATCCTTTTTTGGCTATTGTTACTCTTGCAATGGTTTTGGTCATAAAATTATAGATTGTATAACAAATGCAAAAGGAAGCTACATGAGAAACACTAACAAAGATGCCTATGAGTTCTCAAGGAGAAATTACAACTCATTTTCCATGTCACTGATTGAAAAAAAATCAAGGCAACGCTACCTTTGGAGACAGTGTCACTTCAAAGATGGTTGGAAAAGACACTCTTAGCCTTGAAAATGGAAGAGCTATGGTAGAAAAGGTTATGTGTGTTGAAATTGAAACACATTCTTCTAAGTATTAGCCAGATGTGTGATCAAGGACACACTCTCACTTTTAACTCCCAAGAATGTAAGATCAGAAAGGAAGATTTGGGAAAACTAGTTGCAAGAGCAATCAAAACCCACAAATCTTTGTGGACCAACAAGAACAAAAAGTATGCAAGGAGAAAGTTATTGTATGTTACTTATTGATGATTATACAAGAATGACTTAGGTTACCTTTCTTAGAAATAAATATGAGGCATTTGAAAAGTTAAAAAACATAGTTACCAACTTAAACGAGAACTCTATAGAGTTCTCTTTTTTGGGGGGGTCAAGTTTTTAACCCCATTTTTAAAAATGGTGCTACTGATAGCACCCCCTCTCCCTTTTTAGGTTTTTTTTTTATATTTTAAATTTTTTGATACATAATGTTTCCACTTTTTTTTAAATGCTTGTTTTTAATTTATTTCAAATTGTACAAATTTTTTTCTCAACGATGGTTTTGCATCTATTTTCAAATTTTCGATTCTTTTTTTGGTTCAATGTTGTTTTTAATGATGTTTTCATGCTTCATCCAATGTTAAAAATATTGTACACCATTATTTATGGTTCCATACTTTTTAAATATAGTGGAAAATATCATTTTTAACACATTTTTTACGAATACTTCAATACATAGACAATAATTGTAGTTAAATAACACTATTTTTAAATATTTAGCAAAAAAATATAATTCATTTATTTTTGGATATATATATATATATATATATATATATATATATATATATATATATATATATATATATATAAAA
>ML778359.1:837225-857740 GCA_009831015.1 Picea engelmannii
AAAAAAATACTTTAAAAAGGTAAAGAAAAAACAAAAAAAAAAAAAACATATTAAAAAAACATTGATACAAAATTTTAAAAAATAAAAAAAATAAACCTTTAAAACACCTTAAAATTACAACCAAGAAAATAAAATTTATATGAAAAACTTTAAAAAAAAAAAAATGAATGAAAAAATTTCATAAAAATTAAAATCTTTATAATATATAGTTACATATTATATATATATAGTTGTATATATATACCCACGAGACCTGGGCCAGGTCAGATAAGGCCCACGGGGATGGGGTGATGCCCTGCAGGCCTGGGGTGATTGTCTGGCTTCACCCCAGTCCCTCGCAGGCCTAGCCTAGGTCGCTTGGGTGCCCACGCAACATGGGCCTGGCCTGCTTGGTGCTGGGGTGATGAGGTCTGCGGGGGAGCTGGGGTGATGCCAGACAATCATCCCAGCCCCCCACGGACCAATTTTAACGTTTAGAAAAAACATTTTGCTTTAGGCAACGTCACGTTTTTATTTTGATGTTGATTTTAAGGTTTTTCTAAGCAATTGTTTTATGTTTTAAGGCCATGCTTGAAAAAAGTTGTAATTTTGACCTGGTTAGAAAAAGTGGTGCTACCGGTAGCACCACTTTTTTTTGGGGGGGTTGATTTAAAAGTTTTTCATAGCAACCATTTGATCCTTTAATCCCATGCTTGAAAAAAGTTGTAATTTTGCCCGGTTACAAAAAAATGGTGCAACCGGTAGCACCAGTTTTTTATTTGGGGGTTGATTTTCATGTTTTTTATGCAAAAATATGGGTTTTAAGGGCTAGAGTTCTCGTTTTGAGGTCACAGTTCTCATTAAGCTGATGACTTTGTTTAAATCCTTCAAAGTATTAGTTGAGAATGAGATTGACTTGAAAATCAAATGTGTAAGGTTAGATAATGGAGGTGAATTTACATCTAATGAATTTGAACAATTTTGTAAAACTCATGTGATAAAAAGACAATATTCAGTTACAAGAACTCCTCAACAAAACAAAGTGGTTGAAAGGAAAAATAGACATGTATAAGAGATTGCCAAGACAATGTTGAATGAAGCACAATTATCAGACAATTTTTGGAGAGAAGCAATTTACATTCTAAATAGAGGGAAAATCAAGGTTAACAACAATGAGACACCCTATGAATTATGGAAAGGCAAATCAACATCGGTCAAACATTTCAGAATATTTGGAGGCAAATGTTATATCAAAATAGACAATGAGGATTTAGGAAGGTTTGACTCGAGAACAGATGAAGGAGTTTTCTTTGGTTATTTATCAAGAAGCAAAGCTTATAGATGTTACAACAAAAGACTACAAAAGATTGTTGAAAGCATAAATGTCAAAATAGATGAAACAAGACCTCATAAGAAATAACTGCAAATAGAAGAAATGGAGTGTAGTAAACAAGAATAAGAAGAAAATGAAGAAGAGGAATAGGAAACAGAATGCCAAGATACACAAACCCCATCAAGGTTTATGTAGAAGAATAATCCAGAAAACTTAATTCTTGGTGATAAAAATGACGAAACAAATGTTGTTTTTCTTCATATGAGATATGATCGATATATTATTATAATGATGAGTGTTCCATATATATGGAAAATATGGTGACCATCCATGAAAGGATGCATCCCTTGAATAATCAATAACTATTTATTATTATCATTTACTTATTAAATATGATATTTACTAATCAATACTTATATTATTAATTATTATTCTAAGAGAATGTATTCTCGATGTTGTCCAAACATTAACACTCCCTCTCAACGAGGGAGACATTTTGCATCATGCCAAACTTGTATTTAAAGTATACAAACTTCACCCTAGACTCATGACACTTGTCTATCAGTCTTGGGAGACCTCTCTCTCCCACCTGAACTGAGGAGAAATTATTTTTGCGGCTCTCCCTTTGAGCCAACTAACTCTCTCTAAAATTAGGGTCACTCTGGGTCTGCATGTAATAGCATATAACATCTTGAGTATTATTTATTCCTTGTCAAATCACCATGACTAGGACAAATACCACACCAGGATCTTTCACCACAAGTACACACATGTGAGTGAATGTCAATGTGATCCTAACTGACACGTGGAAAGAACTTCAAGCACCTTGAGTCCATATTATTCCTTGTCATAATCAAGGAAGGACTACGTCTGGGCCCATTTACCACAAGTGCACCTTTATGATAAATGTATTCTATCTCCCTTGGTCTGCAACCTAATCTAGGAGAAGGTCCACTCGATGTTGAAACATCAACACTCCATCTTAGCTAGGGAGGTATCTTTTCATAGTAGTACACAATTACTGTCCAGAGACAACTAGTCTCTGCCAGTGGTACACAACCAGCATAGTAGCAAAAGGTTTGTCGCACATGGCACTCCCATGTGGACTTCTAGAGGCTACTCCCCCTAGGAACACTTAGGGTCAACTCCCCATAGTGTGTGACGTCAAGGTCAACTCCCTTGACATGTCCTCATATGCTCTCCACAAGGGATGTGTCCTCATGTGCTCTCCAAAAGGGATGTTGGGCTATAAGCCCAAACACACTTATCCCTTCTCGAATAAGTGTCCCACTTATCCCTTCTCGGATAAGCGTCCTCACAGATCAACTCAACTCAATTCACAGAGGAGTACAATCTGGAGAATGTCTATCACACATGGCACTCCCATGTGGAAATCTAGAGGCTACTCCCTCTAGAAACAATGGGGTCAACTCCCCATAGTTTGTGACGTCAAGGTCAACTCCCTTGACATGTCCTCATGTGTTCTCCACATGGGACATGTCCTCATGTGCTCTCCATAAGGGACGTTGGGATATAATCCCAAACACACTTATCCCTTATCGGATAAGTATCATCACAGATCAACTCAACTCAGTCACAGACGAGTATGATCTGGAGAATGTCTCAGGAAGCTGCAAACATCAATACTCCCTCTAAGCGAGGGAGACATTCTCTACCATGCCAAGTCTGTCATGGAAGTACTTGAACTTCGTCTTGGTTTGGTAAGAACATCAACAACCTGCTCATCTGTAGGAAGGTACTACACCAATGCTTCCTTCCCTTGAACCATGTCTCAGATGTAATGGTACCTGATCTCAATGTGGTTCGGTTTTTCATGAAACACTAGATTCTCTGAGATCTTCACACAACTTTGGTTACCATAATGAATAATGGTGGAATCCAGCACATGTTCAGATAAATCTGTAAGGAGCTTGCAAAGCCACACTGCCTCACGGACTGACATACTTAATGCAGTGTACTCTGCTTATGTTGTGCTCAAAACCACAAACGTCTATTTTCTACTATGCCAGGAAACCATGGAAGATCCCAAAGTGAAGCAACACCCGAAGGTCCTCTTTCTGTCCATTGTGCTCCCTTCCCAATCAGAGTCAATATATTCCTGCCATATGATATCAATACTGGAAGTATATCTCAGACCATGTCCAATTGTGCATCGCAGGTATCTCAACACATGCTTCAAAACAATCCAGTGTGTCTATCTCAACTGGTGCATAAACTGGCTAAGTGCACTCACTGCATAGAAAATATTTGGTCTAGTTTTAACTAGATACATCAATGATCCAATCAGCTATCTGTACAGGGTCAGATCAATCTCATTGGAATCGGAAGAAGACACACTTAGTTTTTTCAAATTCATCACCATCGGTGTAGTCATGGACTTACAATTCAACATCCCAAACTTCTTCAATATCTCAACTGTGTACTTCCCATTACACAAGAAGATCTCATCATTTCCCTGCCACACCTCTAGTCCCAAGAAATAGTGCATCATACAAAGGTCCTTCATCTCAAAATCAGAGGCCAATGCATACTTGCATTCAACAATAAGGATCTTTGTACCGATGAGGAATAAATCATCAACGTAGAGGACCAAAATCAAGGACTCACCATTAAAAATCATGTAGTACAGGTTGGGATCGACAACACTTTTTTTGAAGCCCAAAATCACCAGGTGTACATCAATCCTCACATACCAAGCTCGAGGTGCCTTCTTGAGTCCATACATGACCTTCAACCTGCACACATGAGACTCCTTCTCATGTATCACAAAACCACCTGGTTGCTCAATGTATACTTCTTCCTCAATCTCTCCATTGGGAAAGGCTATCTTCACATCCATATGATGTACTCTCCAACCCATGGATGTTACAGGGGAAATAATCATCTGGATAGAAGTGTATTGAGCAACAGGAGCAAATGTTTCCTCATAATCTATTCCCTCCACTTGAGAGAATCCTCTAGCAACAAATCTCATTTTGTGCCTCTCGATGCTCCCGTTAACTATGTGTTTGATCTTATAGATCTATTTGGAAGTCACTACAGACTTCCCCTCAGGTCTCGGAACAATATCCCACACATCATTCTTCGTGATGGATTGATACTCCTCTATCATGACATCTCTCCATACTGGATGACTAGTTTCCTCCTCTTAACAAGAAGGCTCATAATCAATTATGTGGCTCATAACTGTAGCATAGCACGAATATCTCTGAGGTCTCTTGCTCTCTTGGAAGGTGCCATGAGGAATTGCATGTCCTTCTGCCTCCTGCAAAGCCTGATGAACCCATGTAAGTCTCTTCCGACCTACTACAATATCTATGGGAACATCAAATGGAGCTACATGATCAACGTGATCAATTTGATTAATAGGCTCAATTGTCTCCCTCTGAACTGTTGGAGCGTGAGGGGGAGAAGGCACCATCTCTTCTTGTCTCTCACTATCAATCTCCATGTGAGATCCTATAGATCTCATGAAGGGTACCTCCTCCTCAAGGGTAACATATTTTCTCACTTCAATCTATCTTTGACCAGGGATGTAGATCTGGTATGCGTTCAAAGACTCACTGTACCCCACAAATATACGATTTCTTCATGAAGGGTCTAGATTAGTCCTTTTCTCCTTGGGTACACGAATGTATATTAGACACCCAAATATCTTGAAGTGTCTAACCTCGGGCTTCACTCGTGAATTGTGTCCATACTAGACATCTCATGGTTCCCTCGTGGAACACATGTCTAAGACATATCAAGGTTCCTGCATGAAACCATTGTCTTTTAAGACATATCAAGGTTTCTTTGTGAAACCAATGTATTTTAAGAAATATCGAGGTTTCTTCGTGAAACCATTGTCTTGGTTCATTCATTTGACTGTCTGAGGCACGTCAATATAAAGTCTACATTCCCCCCTACTAGCCCACACAGGACCCTCTGGGGAGAATGTCTCACATTTTTTCCTCAAACATCAACACATTGATACAAGCTTCATGTGATCTTGACTAAGGAGGGTTTGTCACTACTTCTCATGTCCATATTGATCACTTCTCACCAAATACTCGTGTTGATCTAGAACACCAACAACACCCATGCCATAGATTGGCACTTATGCTTAAATTTAAATAGTTGTGTAGTATTTTCCTCCATTGGTCTCCATATGGCAGTCTTTATCACCCACGAGCATTTCAATGAATCTCATAATTATATCAGTGAGATCAAGAATCTCTCAGCCTCATAAGAGAAGATATTTCACACAATGTTTGCTATATCAACATTTCCACATAGGTACTTCCATGAAAACATTACACAACAAATAGATCCACGAAGCAATGCAAGGAGACAATTCACATTCTGTCGATGCAATGACAAACATGTCTTTATACAACTATATACAATGACCCTGCAAATGATGTGTCTTCTACTATGACCAACACACATCCATCATGTACTCAATGTCATACGGATAACCATGTTGAATTTCTAGTGCTAAATTAGACAAGCACAATTTTCCGCAAGTGGTAATTACTTCCAATGATATATGATATTACTTTAGTAAACTCTAGAACATCACTAAGTAACTCAAAAAATTTCAACTACTTAGAAACTTCGGTCTCTTCCTTAGATCACTTCCCACATGTGAGAGAGAAAAAATACGTGTGTCTATTGTTGTGTCTTTCAAGTGTCTTTTTATAGTAATATTAGATTGATCCAAAAAGACATGTCTCTTTGAAAATTAAATTTAAAATTAAATTTAATTTTCTTTCTTATAAATAGTTGGAGAATACCTTTGTAACTACCCAAAGATTAATTTGGTTATAATCCATCCACATAGCATTTCACTTTGTTAAATTGTTCCTCCATAATTCATGCGATTCTTTGCATAAATATAGGTAGAAGTAAATATGCAGTACATTCATCATATTTAGGTAATTAAACATTTTTACTAGAAATTACTGCCCACCATAATTGATGGAATTTTTTCTATAATTTAGGTAGGAGTAAAAAGTAAATATGTTGTACATAGAGATTGTAACAACCCCATAAATTTAACACTCCCAACATTTTACTCTACTCTCATTTTTCTGGGCCCTCCTGTGAAGGAGTCAAGCCCAGTGTGGCTCTGATACCACGTTGTTTTTCTTCATATGAGATACGATCGATATATTATTACAATGATGTGTGTTCCATATATAGGGAACATATGGTGACCATCCATGAAAGGATGTGTCCCTTGAATAATCAATAACTATTTATTATTACAATTTACTTATTATATATGATATTTAATAATCAATAATTATATTATTACTTATTATTCTAAGAGAATGTCTTCCTAATGTTGTCCAAATATCAACAACAAAAACTAGGAGAAAATTTGCAAGCACCTTTGAACATGTAAATCTCTCATTGCGGTCCAAAATAGAGCATAAATGTTTTGCAGAGGCTAGTACTAATTAACATTAGGTTAATGCTATGGAAGAAGAACTAAACCAGATTGATAAAAATCAAACATGGGAACTTGTCCGAAGACCTAAAGACAAAAATGTGATTGGTACAAAGTGAGTATTTAGAAATAAGTTAAATGAAGATGGAAAAGTAGTAAAAAATAAAGCAAGACTGGTCTGTAAAGGGTATGATCAAGTAGAAGGTATTGAATTTGAAGAAACTTTTGCTCTTGTTGCAAGATTAGAAGCCATTCGAATGTTTTTGACTTTTGCAAGCTGTAAGAATTTTAAAGTGTATCAGATTGAGGTCAAGTCAACATTTCTGAACGAATATTTAGAGGAAGAAGTGTTCATTGAACAACCAGAAGGATTCTTATTATCATTAAATAAAAATTATGTTTATGGATTGAAGAAAGAAATTTATGGATTAAAGCAAGCTCCTAGAGCATGGTATTCAAGATTTGACAAGTACTTACAACAACAATGCTTCAAAAGAGGAACAACAAATATCAATCTTTACATCAAAATAGACAATGAAGATATGTTAATCATTGTGATTTATGTGGATAATATAATTTTTGGAAGTAATGCTGATAGAATGGGTCAAAAGTTTGCAGAAGAAATGCAAAGAAAATTTGAGATGTCCATGCTTGGATAATTGCCATTCTTTCTAGGATTGCATATTTCTCAATCCAACAAAGACATATTCATTTCTCGGACCAAATATATCAAGGAGATGTTGAAGAAGTTTGAAATGGAAGACTGTAAACTTGTCAGTACACCCATGGTCACTAGTTGTAAATTAAGCGAAGATGATGAATCAAAGGAAGCTAATCAAAATCAGTACAAATCAATGATAGGAAACCTACTAATGTGACAACTTCAATGCTAGATATTATGCAGACAATAGGGTTAGTTGGAAGGTTTCAAACTGCACCAAAGGAAATACATGTGCATGCGGTAAAAATAATATTCAAACATTTGAAAGACACGTTGGATTTTGGTTTATGGTATCCCACTTGTACAAACTTTACACTGACAACTTACACAAATGAAGATTGAGTAGGTAGCATGGATGACACAAAGAGAACTAGTGGTGGAGCATTATTTATGGGAAATAGTCTATTATCTTGGTTCAGCAAGAAACAATCCTCAATTTTTTTATCCACAACAAAAACATAATACATTGCAACAACAACATGTTGTACACAAGTCCTATGGATGAAACAAACATTGAAGGGCATTCAGGTAGAGTATAATCAACCAATATCAATATTGTGTGACAATACTAGTGCAATAAATATTCCAAAGAATCTCGTTATGCATTCGAAGATAAAGCACATTCCAATAAAATACCATTTCTTAAGAGAGAAATATACAAAACAAAATGTCAAGATGGAATATATTGGTACAAAGAAACATATTACTGATATATTTAAAAAACCTATTCCTAGAGAAACATTTGAATATCTCAGACATAAAATGGGAATGGTACCTATTCCATTCACCACCAAAGCACATCAAGAGAAGAACAATCTCAGGGGGAGATGTAGAACGAAAGAAGGTTGTTGGTTGCAGATATGGAGAAGCAAAGAGTACAGAGTCAGGGGGAGAAAATCCCTTTGCCATTGATGTCAAAGGGGGAGAGTAAAGAGTAAGGGAGAAACTACTAAGGCCAAAAAGAATCGGACCAAACAGACAGAGGACTAATTTTAGACACATGGAGTAGTTACAGAAAGGGGGAGATTGACAAAGAGTTTCCATCAATGAAAAAAGGGGAGATTGTTGGAAATAATGTTGTCATTGATGTCAAAGACATGGGGAGACTATGAATGTCTCTGAGCATTGATGATTTTGTGTGTACACTAACTGATAAGTAGCAAGAGTTGTGAATGAAGGCAACATGACTATGTACCCAAATGAATTCAGGCTGCACATGTATGAGGAGAAGTTGTGTGATTGGAAGCTGGAAAAAATGACCATATAAATAGAGGGATGAGATCAAGGAGATGAATATTTTTATGGTTGTATGGTTCCTTATCAATGAGAGATCACAATTTTCTTAAGTTCGAGGGTGCAAAGGAATTTCTAAGGAAGTGTTGAAGGTGAGGGAGATAGCAAGGTAAAAGCAAATATTGATATATCTCACATTCACAAAGGAAAACGATTTCAAAGGTTTTATAATGAAAAGTTGAAGTCACATAGTTTGAATGTGAACGAGTGAGTTACATAACTTTGTGCAAAGAGTTAACTTTTAGTACTGTGACAGATTAAACCCTGATTGTTGATTATCAAAGATCAACGACTGAGTTTGATTCAACCAGACTGACCTTCAAACCTTTGTGTTAGGAAACACATGTTAGTTTCCCTAGTGGCCCAATGGCCCGATGTCTTGGTGGCCAGGTATACAAGATCAGAGTGAGGTATATTAGTGCAGTGTTAAAGCTTCTGGGGGCCCAGTGGGTTGATTGCCCGATAGCCCGATATACCGGATTGTAGTAAAGGAATGAAAGTGGGTGTTGAAGTCCCAAGCGCTCGGTGCATGGTGGCAGATGCCACATTAGAGCCACAACAACAACCACGTCATCACCATGCGTCAGGCCACATACTTATGCCACGCCAGGATGGTCTCCGAGCAGGGGTGAAGGACATGATGACATCAATAGTCATGTCGATGCCATGTCACCTAACACACGTGGATGAGGTCCATGTCTCTTGTGTCGCGTCAACATGTTAACCAAACCATAGTGAAGTTTGAGAGAACATGTGATAAAGCCTTGGTGGTCCCAAAGCCTTGGTAGTTAATCGGATCAGAAGAGCGAAGTGTTAATGTAGTGTTGAAGGCCTAGTGAGCATGATGGTCCAATGACCCAATGGTTCCAAAGGCCCAGTATACCATATCAGAGCATCAGAAAGCACAACATCAAAAAGGCCCGGGGGCATGATAGGATGGTGACTAGATGGTTGGAACAAAGAATGTAGATAAGTCTTCAAGTGGATCAGTGTGTTGGTGAGCCAGTAGACCTGGTGGATTGGTGACCCGGTGGTCGTGATATGCGATTAATCAATCGAGCTAACAAATCGACTAATGAGATTTAATCAAAGACTAAATCATATGGTTGGTGTGCTTTGAGGTTAAAAGGTGTTATGTGCATGCATCAAGAGATCAGTGGCTCGATTCCCCATTGGTCAAGTATAAACGACACCCTGGCATTTGGTTATAACATTGCATGGTTGCAAAGGCTACCACCTAGTGCTTGATGGCTCGGTTAATGTTTTTGTGGAAAATAAGTTGGAAGAATGACGATTGACATTCGATCATAGCTTGATCCAACGATTGTTGAGCATTTAGAATTGAGCAGTGTCTAATAAGAATATAATGTGCGAAATAGGAGGAATTTAGGACCAATTTCAATGGAGTTGTTTTTGCATCCCGATTTAACGAAGAATCAAGGGATCTAGAGCCAACCATGTGAGCACATTTTTTGGCGTAAGAAAAAAGACTTGGGTGTATGGGCTCGGTCTATAAATAATGATGCCCTGATCCTTTTGAGAAAGGGAAAGTGGATGCGAAAGTGAGTTAGTGTGGAAGAGAAGCTAAGGCTCTGAGGCTCGTGGGAATGAAAGGAAGTGAAATGTAATCATTTATGGGTGAGAGGGAGGTGTGAGGTCAAACATAAAATATATCAAGTCTTGCAAATTGAGAACAAGTGGAGAGTTTGATGGTGATTACAACAACAATGGAAGAGCTTTTGAGAAAGAAAATTTATGCAGGTTGGTGCCTACAAGTATTGTAGATGTGGGTTAGTGCCTATAGGTGTTGTTGAGTTGGTGCTCAACTAAAGAGATTGGTGTCTCCAGTAGGTGGATGCTTGCAAATATTCTAACAACAAGTTGGTCCTACATGTACTTTTGAGTTGATTCTCAGATGAAGGGATTGGTGTCTCTTTTAGGTTGGTGCCTGTAAACATTGTAACAGATTGGTGTCTATTTTAGGTTGGTTCCTGTGAACATTGTAACAGATTGGTGTTTGTAACAAATTGTTTCCTATGAATATATTTTAATAAAAGATTTACGTGGTTTTCTCCCATTTGGGTACTATGCATTGTATGTTTGTGTATGTTTCTTATTACTGGTAAAGTAATTTATTGATGTGTAATAAAATAAAGAAAAGTAAAACATAATCTCAGACTGATTTACCCTCCCTCTTAGTATAAGTAAGTGTCTCGACAACTTTATTACATTGAGGGTCCTCACTCTTATAAAGAGCTTGAAAGACTAAAACCACAAAAGACAAAAACCCTAATCTTTTAACCTGAATTCACTAAGGTGACTTTATTACATGGGTAAGCCTTATATCTCTAATACCCCCATGTTAGCACTGAAAGTCACACTTTGACTGCTAAAGTGTAAGCTTAGCACCCATCATAATGTAAAAGATAATTTTGTTTTTGAATAGGTGGATCAACAAGATGGATAAAGAAAGAGAGAGGGCTGCAAACGGTAGATCAGTAGGCTACACCAATGGGCAATGTAGTCACAAACATCCTACTCATCGAAGGCACAAAAGATGCTCAACAGAAAACAAGATTATATGTTGATGGGTGGAAGAATGAAGAAGGAAAACATAAGATAAAATGTTCACTAAACAAAGATCCTCTCAATTTAATGAATCAACAAATACTTGAATATAAACAATGATTGATGGGCAAAATACAACAGATCCTCTGCTACTTAGGGATCCATAAATCATTGACAACCTTTGATCCTCAAATATGCAATATATTCAAATAAGAAGAAATATAAACAAAAGAGTTACAATCTGAAATAATAGCTCTCCTGAGTCTCCAATAGCAGTAATGCTTACAATCCTAAAATTCCCACATGCTTACAAATGAACACACACAGGAAAACTGTCTGCTACATCTCTCTCTAGCTTCTCTTGGCTCATGAATCCCCCCTTCAAGAGATATTTCCTTCATTAAATAGAAAATAGCATCCTCGTAACCTTAGGAGGTCGAATCCCATCTCCTCCATTGGATTCTAAACCTTGGAGATAGGTGGCAACAATCAAAGAGACAAAAATCCAACAAACTGCTAATTTTCAGGAATTTGTTGGAAGTCATTAATAAAATGTGTCCACCTCATTGCATGAGGGCTTTGTTGGAGATAAATCTTAGGTGCAGGTGACCCTTGACATCTAACTGATCCTTGAGAATCCATTCAAATCCTCCTTGACAGGTGGCAGCCTCCCAACAAGGCGAATATCAAAACCGTGACAGCTACAGGAAATTAGGTAGCGTCGTTGTAAAACAGTTGGTAGCGCCACTTCTATATATAATATCTCTAAAACCATAACACATTTTGAAAACTTGAGAGAGGTTTTTGTTATTTGGAATGTTATAAACAAAAACCTCCTCCAGTTTTCAAAAATACCTTCTGAATTGTTCATAATCCAAGTTTTAAATTAGTGACTCAAAACTGGCAGAATAACTTTGCACAATTCAACCTCTGCCAAAATTTCGGTAGCACCTGCTTGTGTGTCTGCATGCAATTTGGTAGCATAAATCCGTGGGAGATTTTGATGCTTGGAACCTTATGAGAGTGTTTTCAATGCTTGTTCTTGACACTTGGCACCTTAACCAATCTTGTGCTAACATAGGCTCCATGGGGGATAGAGTCCTCCCTGTGAGGCTCTAAGAACTCTTGTAGTTTCAGTGCCTTGTCCTTTGGGCTTGTGGAGTCATGCTCTGATGCATCGTGTTGAAGACAACATACTAACAACTTATATTACTCTACTTTCAAACAAAAATCAAACACACTTGCTCTTGATGGAGCCTATTTATGTACAAAACCTAAGCTAACTAACTTTTACAATGGGCTAGGTGAAGGCAAACTTCCACCAAAGCCATTCAAGAAACTTGCTGACATGAGTCTTTATAATGCCAATGATTGACAGCATATAAGATGAATATGACAATGTTTTGAAAACATTTCCTATATCTCCTCTGACTACTGTTGACACAATAAAGTTTAAAGGTTCCAAAACATTTGAGAAATAGAACTCCATATACACCCCTACGGGGTCATAAAAATGGTGACAAAACACATGGGACTGATAGCATATTTCTTTTTCTACTTCAAGTTGCTTACTGTAAATTTTAGGTACAAGTGGAAGAAGGATTGACATAGGTGGTTGTTGATCCATTGATGACTGTTGATTTACTTATGGCTGTGTATAAACGATCTCTTCATGTGCCTCAACTAAGGGTTGCTCCTGGTCAAATCTTCAGGTTATGTCTTATGTGACAAGGCCAACCTCTGCATCATACTCCCTATCTTCATAGTGATAAAATATAGGATAAGCTTGCTGCTCATCATCACTAGAATATTCATCAAAAACAGGTTGCCCTTCATACCTATGATCAACCTCTAAAACAGTAATTTCATCAAGAATATAATTGTTAAAAATATCCATTTCAGGAACAGCAGTAACTGTTGCTTCTAGTTGTTCATACACATGATTTTCATCTGAAACAAAGTTATGAATGATGTCCTCTTTGAATACAAGAGTATTCTTTATGCTTTCATTTGGACAATGAATAAAATCGTTTTCATCTTTATATTCAGTAAAGCAATCTAACAAATCTTGAGCACATTCTACATATCCCTCACAACAGTTATGACAAATACTTTCAGAGGGATAAAACCTTTTGCAGTGTTCATTGAATACTCTGTGGAAATCATTCAATGATGAAATGTTGGAAGGGGGTAACGAGAAATACCATTTACGTTCATCCCCATCCAATGAATACATGAACATTTTCATCAATATATCTTCATGATGGATGTCAAGTTGCTGCATCAAAGCATGAAATTCTTGAATATGCTCAACATGGATGTCATCCTCACCTTCATAAAATCTAGGTAGCAGATCTTTCCATTCATCAATAAGAGGCACAAGATGTGGATAATCATCTATGGCTGAGAAATTGAGTGGGGCAAACCTCCTAGCTAGGATACCCTTCATAGCCATTTAATTGGTCTCATTCCAGTGGAGTCACCAACAGATTCTGAACAATGGAGTCGCCATGGTGAATGTGTAGTCTTGAAGGTCTCCAACTTCAGTCACCATCTAAAGCTGGAGCTGTGCAATGTCATTCTTCCCAGGGAGCTTTTCAATCTGCTCAAATCCCTCCCCGACAACGACGCCAAAAATGTTAGCACTGAAAGCCACACTTTGACTGCTAAAGTGTAAGTTCAGCACCCATCAGAATGTAAAAGCTAATTTTGGTTTTGAATAGGTGGATCAACAAGATGGATAAAGAAAGAGAGAGGATTGCAAACTCTAGATTAGTAGTCTACACCAATGGGCAATGGAGTCACAAACATCCTACTCATCGAAGGCATAAAAGTTGTTCAACAGAAAACAAGATTATATGATGATAGGTGGAAGAATGAAGAAGGAAAACATAAGATAGAATGTTCACTAAACATAGATCCTCTCAATTTAATGAATCAACAAATACTTTAATATAAACAATGATTGATGGGCAAAATACGATAGATCCTTTGTTGCTTAGGGATCCATAAATCATTGATAGCCTTTGATCCTCAAATATGCAATATATTCAAATAAGAAGAAACATAAACAAAAGAGTTACAATCTGAAATCACAGCTCTCATGAGTCTCCAATAGCATTAATGCTTACAATCCTAAAATGCCCACAGGCTTACAAATGGACAGACACAAAAAAATTGCCTGCTACATCTCTCTTTAGCCTCTCTTGGCTCATGAATCCCCCCTCCAAGAGATCTTTCCTTCCTTAAATAGAAAATAGCATCCTCATAACCTTAGGAGGTCGAATCCCATATCCTCCATTGGATTCTAAACCATGGAGATAGGTGGCAACAATCAAAGAAACAAAAATCCAACAAACTGCTAATTTTCAGGAATTTGTTGGAAGTCATTAATAAAATGTCTCCACCTCATTGCATGAGGCCTTTGTTGGAGCTAAATCTTAGGTGCAGGTGTCCCTTGACATCTAACTGATCCTTAAGAATCCATTCAAATCCTCCTTGACAGGTGGCAACCTCCCAACAAGGCGAATATCAAAACCGTGACCGCTACAGGAAATTAGGTAGCGCCGTTGTAAAACAGTTGGTGGCGCCACTTCTATGTATAATATTTCTCAAACCATAAACATTTTGAAAAATTGAGAGAGGTTTTTTTTATTTGGAATGTTATAAACAAAAACCTCCTCCAGTTTTCAAAAATACCTTCTGAATTGTTCACAATCCAAGTTTTAAATTAGTGACTCAAAACTGGCAAAATAAGTCTGCACAATTTAACCTCTACCAGAATTTCGATAGCACCTTTAGGTGGCTCCCGCCTGTGTGTCTACGTGCAATTCGGTAGCGTAAATCCGTGGGAGATTTTGATGCTTGGAACCTTGTGAGAGTGTTTTCAATGCTTGTTCTTGACACTTGGCACCTTAACCAATCTTGTGCTAACAAAGTGCATACCTTTGAAATTTGTAGCATCATTCAGCTTGTCTTCTAATCTGAAACTAGACACCATCTTGACACGAAGAGGTTAGAATTCGACTAAAAAAAGTTCAATGATTAGAACAAGCTAGAAACTTTGAAATTTCAACTTTGACTAAAAAATCAATTTTGACCAAAAGTCAACCTTTGCCTTTAACTTATGCCAATCAACCTTTTGACTTTGACTTTAACCAATGAAACTTTGACTTTGACCCAAAAACTCAAACTTGATGTTTTTGCTAGTTAAGGGCACCAGAGGGTGCACTAGGATAGGGCACACTAGAATATCCATAAATTAGGTCCAACGTTTCACTTAAGGTGCCCAAAGAGTTGGATTAGGGTTTGTTATAACTGCAAAATGGGAAAACCTAGTTGCAGTTGCAATTGGTGCTACAACGAGCTTGACAAAGAACTCTTGCTCTACCTTCCAGTGGTTAGATTGTTCTGAAGGTAGTGTGGGCCCATAACCTGTTAAAATATTGATGTTCTCGTTTTACCATAGACAATATCACTATTGTCACCCAACCATAGGCACACAACCACCCCCGAGCACCATAACCTTTGCTAGATAGAATGATTCTGGAAGCAACACTAGAATCTATAGATAACCAAGAGAGTGCATCTTTCTCCAAAGATAGCTCATGAGACAGAAAGTACCAAAGCCACAGAACAAGAACAATACTCAGTTGTAGCAATTGCAGTTGTAGCAGTTGCAGTTGCATTTACCAAGAATACCACCAAGAGATACTAGAAGGTAAGGTGCATATCTTAGGCTAGATAGCGCTAGAGAGAGAGACCAAGAATCACCCCATAAGATCCACCTTCCATTCTTGCAGTTGCAGCTCCAAACTTGTGCTATGCTTGAGAGAGTGAGTGAAGTGAGTGTGTACAAATGAGCTCAAGTGCCCTCTATTTATAGTGCTCCTTGTCACATGTCTAGGTCGACTTCTCTTTCTGGAGGGTAATACTTTAATATTAATTATTTTACTGAGTTGACTTGTCTTCTATGGTTTCTAAACATTTGTTTAGGGTTTCTCTTGATTCCGGAATATTCTATCCTAGCCAAAGGTTACACATGGAGGTTAATACCTCCCTCATCTACCATAATATCAACATGTGAGTGACTGTAAGGATGAGGAGACTTGAAATATTCATGTTAAATGCTAGTTGGGATCATTAGTGGATTGGGTGTGTTTGAAGAAACAATGAGTTGGGTTTTATTTGTGGTAGTCATATGGAATAGGTACATATTCATACAAATAAGTATTGAGATGAATTACGTACTTTATCTTGTGTTGTGAATATATATGTCTTAAGTTGTGAAGTTTAAACTGACATATTGGAGTTCTTATCAATGGAATACTTAATTATTAGAAATGGCTATGATATGTATGCTTGCGTTGATGGTTGTAGTAGGAATATGTTGGAACGCTAAAAATTGGAGATGTACCAAGATAATGAAGAGAAGGACAATGTAAGTACAACTGAAGAATGAAGACATAAACATTGTTGAATAATAGAACATTGAGGACGATGTTATTCCAAGGGGGAGGGGATGTACTATCCTGATTTTACTTTCTTGAATATTGGAAGTATTTTATTTCTGCAGTTAATAAAAAATGACCAAGGCTAGTTAAGCTTGAGCACCTATAGGGGATATGATACCACAAGAGAGGAAAGGTGAGGGGATCTAAGGGGTTTATGCCTAAGAACATCTACCTTGTGTTGCCTTGAATCTTCACCCATTTCAAATTTTGAGTTGCCAAGCTAAAAGAGGTTAAGAGGAATGGATGAAACAAATTCCTCAACCTAAGCCATAATTTCCTAAAATTTAACAAGTCGTCTCCCCTACATTCTTGGAACAAGGAAAAGAAGTTGAGTTTGAATTCTCTTGCCATCATGCATGAAGGAAATTCGAATGAGGGGGGACAAAGAATTTGGGAGAAGAGACAATAGAAATTGATAACCAAGTCCATATAGAATAGACCAGCCATGAGAGAGAGATTTTAGATGGAGAAAAATGTCAAGAAACCAAGAGAATTTTGCATAGGTTTGGGATATCAGCCTAGACCTTTCTATGCTCACTTTGAATAGTACTAAAAGGAAGAATTTTCGAGGTATTGTATAACAGAGAAGGAGGTGCTCCTTGTGTTGTATGTGGGTGTCTTAGTGTTGTTATATCCTCAAGAAGCTCAGTAGTAAGAATCATTTGGTTGGAATCTGTTGAATCTAAAATTCAGAGGTTTATTATCCAACTTTTTTTTGGTGGTATCATAGCCCAACTAGAGAGTGGTTTCCACTCCGGAATACCTACGGTTGGGTGGAAATCGCTCACTCATCTAGTTGTTTGTTTGCAACATTCAAAAGATAAGTTTTATTTTCGTTCTAGTAAATTCTATGTAACTATGGCTTGCATCATTATAGATATCTAGATTACTTATTGATCTTCAATTTCCATCATGGAGTGAATTAATTTCCATATTGCCAAAGTTGTTGGTGTTTGGTACAATGATATTGTTTTTTATCTCCCACTCAATCGCTCTATGATCACTATTACAAGAAAAGATGAAGTTTGGCTTTCCAATTCCAAGAACAAGATTTGGTTGGAAGTAAAATCACACACACATCCTCTAGAGAAGGATATATGTGTGTGTGTATTCTATTTAGGCATTTGGGTTTGGAATAAACTACATATTTGTTGTTTGGCCTCCAATATGGAGAATTGTTGCATTGACGATCATCTAAAGATCGATTTCTACATGTAGCTCATTTTTTTGAGTACTGTCATAGTATTCTAAAGTCTTTTAAGCAATGAATTCTGAATTCCCCATTCTAACAACTCTGTTTCATGCATATTTACCCTTTAGTTCGTCATTTTGGGTGTCATGCGGTGTTTATTTGAATACCCATTTTAAAACTCCAGTTAAGGGATCATTCAAGTGGCGCCCTTCATAGTTTTTAAGTGGTTGGTTTCATCGATTGGAAAACTATTGCATGTTATATGTTGCTAAGGGATTATATATATTGGTCATCATATATCTAGTTCAAGGGCTTTTGTGAATTGGGTCGATGATTTTAGAGCATAATGAGGAGGTATTTTGCGGTTCTAAGTATTTTGATTTTTGTGTTTGTGTTTGTAAAATGTTTGTAGAATGCCTATTTTAGGCACCAATTGCATTGATTAAAGAATGAAGAAATTTTGATTTTGGTCTTCTATGCATTTCACATTGCACTCCCAAAAAAATCTTGCATTGGAGCAAGGTTCCATCTCTTCACTAATGGGGAAGAAGATTAATTGATTTGTCAAACTTGGGATCGAGGAGAACTTGACACTAACAAGTTCAAAAGGGCAATTTTATCCAGGAAACAAAGTCTCCTAGTTTTTAAGAACTTAGAAGGTATGTAAAAATCCACAAGTCTTCCAAATTTTAAAGAACTTATAAACTATGAAGAAGAATCCTATAGGCATAGAGGTTATGGTTTTCTAGTTGTTGCCTTAGGATCTAAATGGAATTTACTTGTATATATTGTTCATGGATTTTTCATTGGACATAATCTCTTTTCATGCTTTTGATGAGCAATATTAGGAGTAGAAATCTAGGTTAAATTAACTTCTAGATGCATTTAGTTTTAAGAAAACTAGGTTACAACCAGTAAGTATTTCCACTCTGCATAACATATGTGTTGCTGCTAGAATGTTTAATCTCTACATAGTGTGGCAAGAAAGGTGTTAGATTTCTTCTTGAGGTATGGTGATGGTTATATCTGAGTTTCCCCTGCATGGTTACAATGTAATTAATCGACTTCCTTTGTTGTAATTTCATGGGATGATTGAGTAATTGTGCAACAAAGCATGAAGATACTCATTATAGCCCTTTTAATTGAATTATGCACAACACACAATCTACCTCTTTAACTTATTCCCTTACTAATATGTGTGTACGAGACTCATAATAAATCCTTCTAAATAGTCATTTCACTCATCAAATGAGGGTGATGGGTGAGCTCCCTTCTTTGAAATTATACACACACACACACACATATAATATAATGATATTCTTCTTCTTCTTCTTCTTCTTATATATATATATATCCATGTATGGTGAAGCAAGATCCTTGTTTAAGATTGGGATTAAGGGCCTCATTCAATACTTTATCTAATTTGGTAATGTTTCACCAAATATACATATATATGAAAAGAATTTGGACATTAATGTACTGATGAAGGTAAATATGCGCAATGTTGAAATTAACACGAATGGTTTTTTGGTAGTTGGCTTAGGATATAAATGGAATTTTCTTATGTATATTGTTCATGGATCTTTCCTTGGCTATAATCTCTTTGCATGCTTTTGACGAACAATATTAGGAGTAGAAATCTAGGTTAAATTAACTTCTAGATGCATTTAGTTTTAAGAAAACTAGATTGCGACCAATACGTATTTTCACTCTGCATAACATATGTTTTACTGCTAGAATGTTTAATCTCTGCATAGTGTTGGTAAGAATGGTGTTAGATATTTGATGGAGGTATGATGATGGTTATATCTAAGTTGCCCTTGCATGGTTATGATGTAATTAATCAACTTCCCTTGTTGTAATTTCATGGGATGATTCATTAATTGTGCAACAGAGCATGAATATACTCATTATAGACCTTTTAATTGAATTATGCACAACACACAATCTACCTCTTTAAGTTCTTCCTTTACTAATATGTGTGCACGAGAATCATACTAAACCTTCTAAATGGTCATTTCACCCGTCGAATGAGGGTGATGGTTGTGCTCCCTTATATATATAAATAAATCCTTCTAAATGGTCATTTCACTCGTCGAATGAGGGTGATGGGTGTGCTCCCTTATATATATATATATATATATATATATATATATATATATATAGCAGTAGTCTAAACGTTCTACCTTTTGGGGGTTTTCTGGCCACTTTTTCTGTTTGATTTTGCTCAAAATCCGATGATGAATGGTTGGATCTGTAGATTTGAGTGGATAAGTTTGTATAATTCGAGTGCCCCAAGGGTTTTTCAGCACACTGAATCCATTTATGCATTCAGAAAGGCAATTTAAATAACAAAAAATAGAGATTTTGTCCAAATTTACATCGTCTGATTTCGGCCAATTCCTGCCAAAATCAGACGATGTAAATTTATATATATATATATATATATATATATATA
>ML778359.1:857790-874219 GCA_009831015.1 Picea engelmannii
ATATATATATATATATATATATATATATATATATATATATATATATATATATATATATATATATATATATATATATATATTGGGATCGAGGGCCTCATTCAATACTCTATCTAATTTGGTAATGTTTCATCAAATATACATATATATGAAAATAATTTGGGCATTAACGTATTCAAGAAGGTAAATATGCGCAATGTTGAAATTATCACAGATATGTTATGAAATTCAGAAACCTCACTATCAATAATGCATATAAGTTTGAACATGTTGGAATGTTTTGTGTTACTTATTTTGTGCACAACCGTTGCACCTAGATTCTACCTAGTGGAACATTAGTAGAAACATATATTTGCATCCGCAGTGCCTTTCATTCAATTTAAATAAATCTAGACCAACTCTACCATATTTTGGGGTTTTCTTTCAATGGAGAGGGACACCTTGTATCATGTTAAAAGTCAAAATAGTTAGATTCATAACATACTTTATTTCTAGTTTTTATTTAGCAGAAGTTGTGCTCTTAAACTTGCAGCCAGAGGTCATGCAAGAAACTGGAAGAACAAATTTTCCAACATCTATCCATTCTATTTTAATAAGATTTCCTATCTTCCATAGTTTATGGAGAGTGTGAATTAAAAATTTTAAATTCAATTCCCCATCATGGACAAGTCCTGCTCTTGATAACTTATGGAAGATACCTTGGTTTCTTGTTGGAACAACTTAGTGTGATGAGCCATTTAAGTATGCAATTCTTATTTTATCTATGACAATTGACATTATATTCTTTTATGTTATCAATATTTATAGGTAGTTTACAGTAAATCATGCATATAGTTAATCAATGACTTAACATTTTATGTCAATGGATAATGCAATAGAATAACTTTATTATGTACAAATAAGAGACTCTTTGTTTTGTTTTTCTGTTTTCAGGTTATAAAGCCCGGGGAAAACCCCCAAGTACTTCCCCTCATTTCAAGGATGGTACCAAGGGAAAACACTAGACCCTTCATGGCACAAGGCCAAACAACAACAATGCTTGAAGTTGTTACAATGATATACTCATTAAGAGCACAACATGTCACTTGTGGGAATTGAACCTAGGTGGGGAGGATAACAATCATTCCTCCCAACCACCCGAATTGAACCCAATTGACAAGAGACACTTTGTTATACAAATCAAGAAAACATAAAGGTCCACAATGTTCAAAATGTCAATAAATAATTGTTACAGTTATTGGTGACAATATGTCCATATTAAACAACATGTCTAATTTTCACAGACACGCATTCCAAAATCTACAGCTTGTAACATTCAATTTCAATGATCATAATTCATCTCTTGAACGGTTGTCATTGCTCAAGCTACTTGCATGTCTCAAATCTTCATCACTTGCATGGAGTATTGTACTTGGGTTATTTGGAATGTTTTGTTGATTAGCTTGAGTTTGGCATTGTGCTTCTTCATGTTCCATCTATAAACATAGAAATAAAGTGTAATGAGTATATCTTCATTTGTAGTATAATATGCATAATTGCATGAATAAAAAAGAGTACCATAGCAGTGATTGCTTCATAAATAATAGCCATTCTTTCGAAGCCAATCCTCATGTTGTCTCTGAAGAATCTTCTATTGGTTCCATTCCATGCTTTGTTTCCTACAAGTTTTATATGTCATGACAAAGCATATATATAATCAAAGGTTTCTTGTTATGCACTAATCATAAAATAAGGGTAGTACAACAACATAGATACTTACAAATTGTTCAATTAACCTTGATATTCAAATATATACTCACAACCCATATGTAATCCAATGTCGATCAAATGTTTAGATGGATCTTCTTTGTATTTTAGCACTTGTTAGAAAACATTCATCCATGATTATAAATCAATTAAAATATATATATCACAACAAATATGAAATATTAAATAACGAAAACACGTTAAGTACTTAGAAACTTTGTTATCAACCATTTTCCACCTTGTCGTCTTGTCTAATGTGTTGAATAGATTCCATTTTTTTTCTTTTTTACAACAACAAAACAACTGAAAAATAATATTTCATTTCATAATTAGACTAGATGTGTACATAGAAAAAAAAATCAATGAATACATAATTTGATGTACGTTATTGTTGGGATGGTTCCTCCTATGATGCAATTATGTTCATTTCTTTAACCATCTCCTTGTACACTTTTTTTTGACATCCCTATTGGCATGTTTTCTATAACATATTGATCATCCTTTGGAATTTTATCCATCTTCATTAAAAATGAAAAACACAATTAAAAAAATTCAATTAATATTTATACAAAAAAAATATAGTGAAAATATTAATTTGGTATTTTTTTGGACTAGTGTATTTTTTTGTTATTGTATGTTTTTGCTATTGCAATTCTCACATGTTTCATTGATCATTTCTCTAGAAATGCTTGTTGTAGTTTATATATAATCTGTTTCTTGGAGTCGTTGGATTGATTTTTGTACTGTAAATGGAAATGATGTCTATACATTCTTTCAACTGTATCCCTCACAGTTTTATAAAGTTTTCCTCCATTCTCATTAACTTCCAACACCACTCCAGGTGAACTAAGGATCAATTCATCATCGCTTACATCCTTCATAGTTTTTATCTTCTTAGGACAACCTTTTGTTCCTTCATTGTTTGTCGTTGCACAACATTCAACAAATGCAAAATCAGATGTTTGAAACATGTTAGCGATTATTGTTAAGAAGTACATTTATAGTAAAAGGCCAAAGAAAAACATATAATGATCACCTTTTGATCCACCTAATTCCTCTCTTTGCAACATTTCCATGAAATTTCCATGTTGTTTTCCACTCAAATTCATAACAATATTTTGAAGTTTCCCCATGTTTTTACTCTACATGACACACATTATTCAATACACATCATCTAAATCTATACATAATTCACATATATTACTTTTATTTTAAAATTTAAAAGAACTTGACATGTTCTCTTTTTGAGATGTGCTTCACTTTCCCTCGTTGCTATAAGTGTTTTTCCACAATATTTTGTTAGCCATCTTCAATCAATAAAAGCCTTGCATAATGAAATACACAAATTATGAAATATTGTTTACAAACTAAGTAAATAATTTCAATCTAGAAATGTATTTAGGTTAGGTGGTGTGTACAATATAGTAAGACACACGAGTGTGCTTGATACAAACTTAAACATTGATGCATAATTACTATACAATGCACATTGATAAACTCAACAACGTATTTAAAAAAGTGAATATTAGCAAAACAATGTGCTTAATACAATATGTTGCATCAATGCATCATTTATACCTGTTGCACACCTCTAAGATTGGAAATATTTCTAAAATACCACATCAAACGATGCATTTTTAATTAAACAATGCATCAATGCATTGTTTCTGTACTATGCGCGCCATAAATTGTAAACACATTTAAAAAAAAAACTGATAGTGATAGGGTTTGGGATCCAATGCAATGATTGGTACGAATCCAACGGATACTGAAAGCCATGTATACAAGTACATAAAGTCAATAAGTATTCATTGTCCGAAAACAAATCTCATTGTAGAATGGTAGAGAGATTAAACCCTCAATGGCGCTAGAGTTTGTGGCAACATAAAACAAAAAAAAAGTTGCAACAAGAAAACTAGGGTTTGCAATGTTGAATGTAACTCTAAAATCCTTTTATTTTCTTGAAAATGCTTTGTAAATACTAATTGAAATTTAATGTGAATATAATGAGGTTACATACCTTAAATTTATACTTCATAGATTTGTATGTGACCTATGGTGATCCCTTGCAAATTTGGCTCTTCAAAAAAATCTATCCACTCTAAAGTCTTCCCTTGTAATTCTCTCTTGCACAAGTCTTTGTGCTAACTTTTGTAAAATAATGGAATAGGGACTAGGGTTTTCTTTTATAAATTGACTTTTACAAAATGAAATTCTCGCTCGTTTTTTTGCTTGATATTTTCACGCATGGATAATAAATGTGTGCATTGTTTTCTTTTCAATTTGGCTTGTGGTTCACCTTACAAACTTAGGCACACTGTTGCGGTATGCTAATTTGCAGAGGTTAGTTGTCAGTGTGTATCATAATTTTGTGCACTGGTGTGTTTAGAATACCAATACATACTAGTGTGATATAATTGAATGAGGCACATTGATTTCTTAAAATTACCTTCAAAGCTTTGTTTGAAGTTAGAAAGTTATATGCTTCCCAAAATTTGTTTTAAGAATGTAGACACATCCATGTTTATTTATATTTTGATTATCTCATTAAATTTATGATGCCTTTGTACGTGCATTTGAATTATTATGCATTGAATTTTACAGGATCTTGATTTGGATTTGAGTTTGGATGGGAAGGATATTACACTAGTCCAAAAATGTTGCAAGTTCTTATCAAGAGAAAGATACCATAGATAGATGTTAGATGAAAATGGAGAGCCACTTTACCCTGCCAATTGTAATATGCCATCTTCCAACAACCATCGTGTCCCAACGGTACTTCACCTTGAGTTGGATCTCTTTTATGACGCCCTAGTAGTATGTAATTGTTTAAAATGTAAAGGGTTAAAGGTGAATCCTCAACATGTCACACTGTCCCATTATATTAATGATTGTCTGCCCAAAGTTGATGATATAATACCTCCCACTACGGTCAAGGATCTAATAGGTGATAAAGAAAATACACATAGGAACAGTTCCATGTGCTCTTTTTTTGAAAAGTTGGAAGCCAAATCGACTATGATTCATCCTAAGTTGACCAACATGTCTCCTTTTGTTTATTCAGTCAAGAGTTTTAGTGAGCCAAGGTATGATATCAATACTACCCAAAACATCTCTAGTAGGAGATCCAAAAAATTGTACAAGTTGAGAGAAAAAAAAGTCTAGATACACATCAAGGTTGGTTCAATTGTTGAAGGGTAGTGACAAATTTTCTTTTCTTTTCCATATACAAGGTAAATACCAAATTTGTTACAACCATGCTTTGTATGGTGCTTGGTCATCTTCCCTGCTCGTGCTTGATGTCGGAACCTAATTCTCCTTTTGTGGTAATAATTATATGATTGCCAAGTTTCATGTAGATGCTTCAAATATTGGGTTGTTTATCCTTTCACATGTATTTGTTCCTCCCAAATAGTTAGTAGCACTTATGCTAGTTTGTGGTCCTCTTTATAGTTGGTTTGACTACTTGAATATTTCTAAATATAAACATATCACTTCCATGTATAGTATGTGCATGAACAACTACGCTTCCATAAAATTTAACATTAAGAACCTATTATATATCGATGGTCATCCAGACACTCATGGGAACATTGCAGGGTTCATTAATAGTTGTAGGTGCTTATTCTTGAATACAATTTTTTCGTTTGAGGAACACTCTAATGACAAATAGTTCTTTATGAAAATGAAGGCATCCAAATTTGTTATTGTGCATGCAATATGCATTTTATCTCATGGTGATGAGTTTTTAATAAACTATAACTTTCTAGACAATCAATTGCTTGCCAAAGGTGGTTGGCATTGGGACTACCTTTAGACATCCCCTTGGGGCATAAAAAAGGGTCATTGAGTCATTGTATTCTTGGATTTTCAATGGAATTAATGCAAATGTATTGCTTAATTCAACAATTGTTTCGTAAAATGGTTAGTTGCATGTGTGTTATTTGAAAACAAATCCATGCTTCTAATAATTATTTGGTCTAATGTTTGAATATACTAAATGCATTGTATTTACTAATATCATCAACTTAATGTTCAAGATTTTTGCAATCGAGATTCTAACGATGAGCGACCTACCTACCATCTATCATTGCACCCCACTAGGATGTCAAATTGAGAGAAGGTTGTTAAACACGAACAACTTAGATATGAAGCATACCAAGCATGGTTGAATCAACCACCTATTTAATTCCCACTATGTCTCGAGTCACTAATTCAAACGCCCACAATAACATTGGTTCTTCACATGTTGGGGATGAAAATAATAATAAGAAGAAGAAGAATATAGAGCTAGGTATGGATGTTTTCTTACGGGATAACCATGCCATGGAGGGAATGTTGTTAAGTGCATTCCAACAAGATGAGCTAGGGGATGATGCTCATATCATCGATAACTTCTTCAAATGCCATGTAGGAGACTATGGAGTGGAAGTCGAGTTTGACCAATCTAGTCGTGCTAGCCACCATGATTAGAACATTATAGAAGGGAAGTTAGGTTACATAAAAAAAAATATGCAATAGATCATGCAAGTGGACTTCTCATCTTTCTAGTGTGTTATTTTTAGTTGCAAGTGGTGGAATACCTTTGATTGAAGTAATGTAAAGGAAGATAGTGATAGTGGGATATATGTATCGACTCTAGAAGGATGTGGGATGAACTAAGGAGCCATATGTTTTCCCAAAACACTGCAACCAAGTGTTCTTTACCCATATGTGTTGGATAGGGATTGGTGGCTTGTACTAAGACATGATCCAAAAAAACACTTATTTTTTAGAACAACAATGTTATAATGCCAAGCGAAGAAGATAACTAGGGCGTTGGCAATTAAGAGTTATAAGCACATGTTTTATTTCAACATTTGTATTGTGGATGTATCATTTTATTATGTTTTCTATAATTGGCCAATTATGTTTTTTTATTCATTTTATGATGTTGGATATAAAAAGTTAAAAACCATTTACAACCATTGCATTGAAAATAAATTAAATTGTTTTGGAAGGTCCTAATGAAAAAATGCATGATGCAAATCCTCATTCCATGTTGATAACCTTATGATATAGATGCAATGTCACATTTGAAGATTTGAGCGTTTTTATAATTCATAGTGCCATGCCCTTTGCCAATGTGTTTGTTTTAAAATAATATTGTCGATAATATAAATGACTTTCTTACTTAATTAAAAATATAATTTAATTTGATATAATACATAAGAGTGACTAAGTTTGATGAATATATAGGATTTGAAAAAATATATATAAAGGAAGAAAAAGAAAAAATAGGTACTTAAAGAGATTGTAAAAGAGGAAAGTGGGTAAGTTATGATTTGACTCGTAAAAGGTTAGAGAAAAATGACAAGAAAAGATATACATATATATAAGTTTATACGATTAGAAAGAATTATTTAATAGAATATTTAATCAAACAAATTGATTTATGAAATTATTCAAATGTATTGTTTTTGTGATTTAATATATTTGCAAGATGTTATCACTATTTGAAAGATTAATATTAACAACTATCATTGTCAAGGTTAGTTTAATACATTGAAGACATTTTTATCTCACTGCATATTTAATATAAACAATTAGAATTATTTTTCATGATGTGATAAAATATTTAATCAAACAAATTGATGTAAAAAAAAACAAATATGATTTAGAATTGTTTTCGTGATTTAATATGCATGATGTTATTGTTAGATAAAATTGGAGGATTAAAATTTTTGTTAGATTTAACTATAATAATTTTAATTTTATCAATACAAAATCTAATAAAAATACTAACAACACATTTTTTAAAATATAATTTAATAAAAAAATGTTTGAAAATATTAATCAAATTGGGTAATCATTATTGATTCATTAAACAAGTTTGTAAACATTTTCAATCAACATATTTCATCTTCTTGCACAAAAAAAGATTCACATTGAAAAATGGTTAAACATTATATAATGGTATTGAATGATTGTTGTAGAAAAATGACATAAATGAGTTAGACATTACATGGCATCTTTAATTTAAATGGTTGATACATCTCAAATTTGATTTTAAAACAAATAAAAATTTAATATATACAATACATTTTCAGGGGCGGTAGGCGCAGGGGGGAGGGAAGGGGGGTAATAAAACATTTCAGAGGTCATACCATTATTAAATACACATGGGGTCTTGGTATCATGACCAATAACGAGGCAAAGGCTTTCACTCTTGTTGAAGGCAATGGGCCGACTCTTTTGAATGGAATTTGAAGAATTAACATATGTGGAGACTCAATGATCCTAATAAGGGCTATCATCAATCAAAACATCATAGGGGGAAACATTTATATGGGTGTTCTCTCGCGGATCCCGACTCTTCTTCGTAAATTATAAAGCTTCTCTCTATTCCACATCAAGTAGGACCTCCACACGATTGTGGACCAACAAGCAAAGGAATGATCTAGCCTAAGAAAAGGAGAAATTAAGATCAATGGGGTCTTAAAACCCCTCCCTATCCCTTAAATGATATGATGATGGTCAAATTTAAAATTGGGATTCGGTGGCCTTGGGTTATTAAATTTGTCATTATCTAAGGACATCAATGTGATCTCTCTATTCAATACTACGTGTGTGGGAAAATCTCATTAGACTTCGACGCCATGGACAAGGTTCATGTATGCATGTAGCTCTACAATTTCGACCAAAGCTCATTTGAAGGTGTCATTTTCCTCTTGGCAAGCAAGCTTTGGGCTCCCCTCCTTCCTTCGATAGGCACTCATTCCTTTTCTTACAGTGGTTTTTTATATCTCGGTTCCTCTAGTTTTTTAATTACGGGAAGCTCTGCCATAAGTAAGCTTGGGATTCATCCTACCCTCGGCCTCTTGGAACAAACTTTTGGAATCCTCGAGAAATTTCTTGGGCACTACATCCCTCTGTTTAGTAATCCTTTGATCTATTTTATCCCCTTAGCCAGTCTCATTTCAACATTGCCTCCTCTGCCTGGGCTTTGACTTTGTCAACGTCCCCTCTAGACTCTGAGCTCTATTGTCTTACCCGAATTAACATCTGGTTCACTTTGTTGCTCTGGTATTTGGGAATTGAATTGATTGTGGGTATCCCTGCAACAACTTTAGGTTAATTGACCTTTCCTCTCTCTTCTTTCTTGACAAATTTGGTGGCCTAATTCATTCCTCTGGCCATTCTCGGCCTCAAGACCAAACTATCAATTGTGCACTCAATCCAAGGTTGCGTTGGAGGATAACATGGGAATCCAAAGCAAAGATTTTGTCCCCTCCAAACAACATTCATTTCAGGTTCATATCAGAGCAATGGAACTTCATTCACTTCAAATAAATTTCCAGGTGGCAAAATCCTGATAGGTGCTTGCGGGGCTTTAAAATTTTGGGTTGTTTGTTCATATTTGAGGCCATTTTGTTCACAATGGACCCATGTTGGTCTGATAGAGAATCTTACAAAGGCATGAAGATATGTCAGAGGGCAGCAGATTAAGCTACAATCAAGTTGACAACGAGGTAAATGGACATGAGTAGATATTTTGGCATTACTCCATTGTGTGGAAACCTTAGAACAAGAAATCCAGAAGACAAATGATTTAGAGAAAGTTGTTGGAACACTCATGCAACGTGTGGATGCTTTAGAGCATGAATTTCAACAACTTAGAGTTGTTGGCATGCCTCAACAATCAAATTTAGGATCCAATGTTCAACTGGCAGTAGAACCACTGGCAGAGGACCAAGATGAGACACCGAGAGGCAAAGACTCGACACCAATGGAGATTGAAGACCAAGAACCTAGTCATGGTGAATTCCAGGCAACACCTGATAATGAATCTACAATATGACCATGTACTTTTGTTTCATTTTGTTGTTAGGACAATTTATCAAAGTTTATAGCAGCAAGACTGCTCGAATGTATGAGGAGATAATTAGTTTTTTTGTTATCAGCTCCATAACATCGGACTCAACCTGTTTATAGCCGATTATTGTATCTATTTAATCTGTTATTTTGCTTCAGCACAACCTTCATTATATATAAAATCCACTTCAGTTTCTTTTTAAAAAAAATAGTACAATACATTTTATAAATCAAACAACATCAACATCAATATGATATGAGAAGACATAATATACATGAATGATAACATTGAAATCAATGTATATGTTAGATATACATCTAAAGTATGTCAAATCTGGCATCTAAAATTTCAATGAAGGATACATCTCAAATTTAATTTAAAAACTGAGAATTCATTACTAATATAAATCATTAACATGCAGATAATATATTACCCGATATGACCATATTGTCTATAACATAAGTGACTGCAGTGGGTGTTGTAGTTGGTCAATCGATTGTTAGAGGAGGAAATGATGGTTTGTCAGCTCGTGGAGGAGGAGATGGTGGTCCGTCGACTCATGGAGGAGAAGAAAGTGGTTGGTCAATTAAAGGAGGAGGAGATGGTGGTTCATCGACTCATGGAGGAGAAGAAAGTGGTTGGTCAATTAAAGGAGGAGGAGATGGTGGTCAATTGACTTGTAGAGGAGGAGATGGTAGTCAATTGACTCGTGAAGGAGAAGATAGTGGTCTATTGGTTAGTGGAGGAGGAGACAATGGTCGGTAAACTCGTGGAGGGGGAGATGGTGATTGTTTGACTAGTGGAGGAGGATATGGTAGTTGTTTGACTTGTGGAGGAGGAGGGGGTGGTTGGTCATATTGTGGAGGAGGAGATGGTGTAGGATGGAAATCCCTCAACCTCTCGAGTAGGTTGATGGCATCAGCAACATGGTACATAAATAATGTCATTTCATGTGAAAGGGATGCTCATAACAATGAAAGCTCAAGGTTTCATATGATCATGCTAGCACATATAGGGACCACTCCATGGTGAGCCATCAGTACATGTAATTGATCCACCGACTCTTGACAAAATCTATGATCTAGCCCGCATCACAAGACGTATCTCTATATCCGAGGTGACTCATTAATCTCAACCATATCCTCATCTTGTTGTGGAGGAACCTTCCAACATACGTGCCAATACTTGCAAAATATTAGACAACATTGATTATATAATTTAAGCGATAATTAGACAATTTAAAGAAAATGTTACAATAAATTACATGTGCATTAAATGAGACAAAAAATGTAATAAGATTAATCAAAACATAATATTACATCTAGCATATAGTCTTAGCCTTTCTAAATAGGATGTTCTCGCATCCTTGCCAGTCCACCCATGTGTACATCTACTGCACAATATCCAATGTGTGATCATCTTCATTGTCTAGCATCTCCAATACCTCTGGACTGACCTTACATGAGAACTCCAGTTGGTCCCTCTTGGGAAACATCTGCCCCTACATGTGCATACACACATCAATCATTGACCTAGGAGGCAGGTGGTTGAATGTCGGTTGAGTGGTTGGAAACCTCTCAAAAAACAAACAAAATATCTCTTAAGACAATGGAAAGCCCATCCTCCCATCAAATACAATATAATAGTGATCATGATAAAAACAAAATTGTTGTTAAAAAATGGTAGACCACCTAATCAATAAGGGGCTCTCAACTAAAGAATCTACATTGTGTAATAGAGGGACAACTAATGTGTTGCCCATTAGAGGTGTAGTGTGCCATTGTCATGACCATAAGCGAGGCACCTAACCTCCTCTGCATCGAATACAACTAAATGCAACTAGCCACTAGCAACCTAGAAGTCACTATGGGCAGTGATGTCTTCACTGTCATATCTTTGAACACATGTAATTTGACCCTCTCCTACAATGCCAAGCGAGAGATCAGGGAACTAGGGAAAATCCTCCAGTCTCCTGACAACATAGTAATGAAGTATATATCCTCCTCCATGGGATGGTACCAGAAATCGAGACTGACCCTGAATTCCTGCCTAGCATGATCTTAGCAGTAGATCAACTACAACAACAAGCACGTGTTCTCCTTGAGGGATATAGCCTCCTCATAAAAATTAAGAAGGCCAACATTCCTTGAAAGGAGACAAGCTTGTGTTATAATAGGGCGAGGGTACAAATCCATTTTCCTCTCTCATGCCTCCTACTCCTGTACAAAGTTGTATGGGTCAACCTATTATTGTCATTGTCATTGTCTTTGATTCACATAAAACTTTCATGAGGCACACACACATATATAACATAATTGTTTTTGAGTAAATGACCATTTTTATTTGTTAAAAATTGAAATTAAATTTTTTTCCCAAAAAATTGTGTTAAACATATAGTGCACCTTTAAAAACAAAACTCATCATCAACAATGTTGAATAATATTTGGCACATTGTCAATGATGTGCCTTACAAAAACATACCACCTCGATGAAGTGGTTATGGTTTTTATTGATATTATTGGTGCACCACCTATTATGCACGTTGATGCTTATCGATGCACCTTTCATGACACGATGCATTGCTTACCATGTCCATACACTCCAAACCACATCAATAGGTTGGGAAATTTTATTGTTTACATAAGATTAATGGTGCACTTATTATGTACAGAGGCACTCATAATAGTGCAAATGTACATTACATAATGTATTAACAGGTATGGGTTATTTTTTTAACAAAAGCACTTAACAATGCATTTATAATATCAAGAAGCATCACAAGAGATACCTATAGATATTATAAAATGCATTGCAAAAATGTGAGATTTAAAATATATATATATATATATATATATATATATATATATATATATATATATATATATATATATATATATATATATATATATATATATATTGGTGTTCTCCATGCCAATATACACATCACAAGGCTTACCATTTACTTCTCCCCACTATAGCCAATGTAATTGTAATATCGAGAAGCACCATTAGCGATGCTTCTTGATAATAAAGAGCATAAAAAATGTGGGATTTTATTATTTTTATGTTTTATCGGTGCTCTCGAGGTCAATAGATGCACCATATGTCTTGAAATATAGATATTTTAAAATGGTGTTGTTAGAATATTGAGAAGTACCAATTGGAATTGTTTAACCATAACATTTTCCCACGTTAATTGATGTGTTGGTAATATCGAGAAGCACAAATAACAATGCTTTTGTATTTTATAAAGAGCACTAAGTAAATGGTAGGGATTTTTAATAATTTATTGTTACAATGGTGCTCTGGGGAAATCAACGCACCGCTAATAGTGTGTCTTGTATATTTACGAGATGCACCTCATTGTTTGGTGCAAACCAAACAATTTGAATGCATGCATGAAATTTTATTAAAAAAAAGAAAAATATGGCAAGTTTATGATAAATTCTAAATTTTAATCCACAAAAAATGTAAATGAATAGGTAAAAACCAATTTACTCAATCTCTTCCTTTTCATGTAGGCATAGTTGCCACATAGATAAAAAAAATGAAATTATGGAACCATTTTTAAAAATTTTAAAATGAACCAAATCCAATGGTGAATCAAAGGAATCGAGGAATCTAATAGCACAATGACACCGATGACAGGGCGATCGTACATGGATGTTAAACATCGGTGCTTGTGTTATTGGAAGCACTAAAAGAAATGTAAACATGAAATTACAATTTGGTAATTTTATTTTTCATTTTACCCTATGTTGGCGAGCCCAACAGGAAGATGCACTAGTGTGCTACTATGTTTTGGGCACACTGTAGATTTTTTTGTAAAATTAACATCTCAATGGACGATTTGTTAAGGTGCCCTGGTGAGGGTATTTCCAATTAAAGGCACCAGTCTATTTTTTGAAATAAAAATAAAAAATAAAAAATATTTTTTTTAACAGAAGCGCTTAACAATGCATTTATAATATCGAGAAGCATCACAAGAGATGCCTATAGATATTATAAAATGCATTGCAAAAATGTGAGATTTTAAAAAAATCAATACTAGTGTGCTCCATGCCAATCTACACATCGTGAGGCTTACCATTTACTTTTTCCCACTATAGCCATTGTGTTTGTAATATCGAGAAGCACCATTAGCGGTGCTTCTCTATAATAAAGAGCATAAAAAATGTGGGATTTTATTATTTGTTATGTTTTATCGATGATCTCAAGGTCAATAGATGCACCAAATGTCTTGAAATATCAATATTTTAAAACAATGTTGTTAGAATATCGAGAAGCATTAATTGGAATTGTTTAACCATAACATTTTCCCACGTTAACCGATGTGTTGGTAATATCAAGAAGCATTGATAACAATGCTTTTGTATTTTATAAAGAGCATTAAGTAAATGCTAGGGATTTTTAATAATTTATTGTTATAATGGTGCTACGAGGAAATCAACACACCACTAATAGTGTGTCTCGTATATTTATAGGATGCACCTTAATGTTTGGTGCAAAACAAACTATTTGAATGCACCGCATGGAATTTTATTCCCAAAAAAATATATGGTAAGTTTAGGCTAAATTCTAAATTTTAATCCACTAAAAATGTAAACGAGGAGGTAAAAAAACAGTTTACTCAATCTCTTCCTTGTCAGGTAGGCATAGTTGCCACATAGATAAAAAAAAAATGAAATTATGGAACCATTTTGCAAATTTTGAAAATGAATCAAATCCATCGATGAATCCAAGGAATCGATGAATCTAACAACACAACGACATCAATGATGGGGTTATCATACATGGATGCTAAACATTAGTGCTTGTGTGATTGGAAGCACTAAAAGAAATGTAAACATGAAATTACAATTTGGTGATTTTATTTTTCATTTTACCCTACGTTGGCCTGCCCAACATGAAGATGCACTAGTGTGCTACTATGTTTTGGGCACACCGTAGTTGTTTTTTTTTAATAAAATCAACATCTTAGTGCACGATTTGTTAAGGTGCCATGGTGCGGGTATTTCCAATTTAATGCACCAGCCTATTTTTTGAAAATTTTTAAAAATAAAAAACTATATTTTATTACCAAACATAATAACTTATGATAGTGCGCTTGATTGTGATCCACCCCAATGTGATTTTGTGTTCCAGGCACACAGCTCGATTTTTATAAACAAACATCGCAGTGCGTTGTGTATTTAGATGGCCCAGTGCATCTCTTCACAATTAAATGCCCTGGTTAGTTTTTGAACTTTAAAAAAATAAAAACCTATATTTTTTATTACCAAATGTCTTAGCCTACTTTGGTGCTCCTTGAACTACAATGCACAGGTGTGCTACTATGTCATTGGTGGACTGCTTGAATCATAACAACACTACAAACTGATGTGCCATGTATTAACGTGCACTAACACATGTTTTGCCTATTAAATGCACTATTTAGATTTAGAACTTTTTAAAAATAAAAAAATTATATTGTATTCCTAAATGTTTTAACTCGACTTGGTGTGTTGTGCATTGCAACTCCTTGGTGCATTTGTATGTTTCAAGTGCATTGAAGAGAGTTTGTTTAAAATTAAAATAAACTATTTTTTTATGGATTAGGTATAATAACATTCTATGCATGTTAATATTTGATGCATTAGTGTGCCAAATGCGGGAACACATTGGTGCATTTGTAGAACTTATGAGCACTAGAAAAATATCTATGCTAAACCCCCTAGCCACCCACCTTTGCTATAAATAGACACGGGAGACATTTTTAGGGAAGATTCTACAAAAATCTCCTCTAGAAGGTGTTTTCCTTGTAGTGTAGATGCACTTATGCACTTATATTACTATACACACTAGTGCACCTATGGAGAATATTGTTGGTTGTGGAGCCTGATTATGTTCTTGATTCAGAGGTCCTTGCTTTCAGCCATGTTTATACCCCATGAAGACTTTACACCCCAGAAGTATGTACACTCTTCCACACGGGGGAGTGCAGAGGGGGGGTACCCCCTCTGCGAGGTCCGGGGGCAAAGCCCCCGAAGGAAAAATTGCCTTGTAAATGTATATTGTAATTTCATTGTAAATCTGGACCGTTCATTATAAGGTCGTAAATCTAACGATAGAGATTATGTTAGGGTTTTTTGCCCTATAAGGCAACCCTCTTTTATGAGGGAAATGTATTGCGGCTATGGCGGATGGCGAATATTGTATTCTTAGATAGGAGACTGTGAGAGAAAGATGAGGAAGTTACAACGGGTTTGTTGTAGGTTGTATCCCTTCATATGTTGGATAATAATAAAGGAAGGACCTGGCAATTTCTCTGGTGGACGTAGCCCACACTGGGTGAACCACGTAAATCTGTGTCTTTATTGTATTGTGTATCTTCTGTGTTTTGTTTCTGCATTTGTTTTATTTTATTGCTCCACGGTCCTGTTTTTCTAACAACTGGTATCAGAACGAAAGGTAACTCGAAGGAAAGAGGGTTCCTGGTTCGAGTGGGAGTAATGTCAGAAGATGGAAAGTTTAGGGTCAAGAAATTTAACGACCAAAACTACCAGTTATGGAAGATGCAGATGGAAGACTATTTATATCAGAAGGATCTATTCCTACCATTGGGTGGAATAGCAAAGAAGACGGCGGCTACGAAGGATGAAGAATGAGAGATTTTGACAGAAAGGCTCTAGGAACGATACGGCTGAGTCTGGCAGCGTCGGTGGCTTTCAATATTTCCAAAGAAAAGACAACGAAGGGTTTGATGGACGCATTGGCCAAATTGTATGAAAAACCCTCGGCGTCCAATAAGGTATTTCTAATGAAGAGATTATTTAATATGAAGATGTCAGA